>CM044437.1:4495651-4511025 GCA_024363595.1 Xenopus borealis | reverse complement strand
ATAAACACTCACCCCAAATCTCCCCCTAACTGACCTTCAGACTGGGCCCCCTTAGCTCTCTCTCTCATGACATTTTTAGTAGTCACAGAGGGCAAGACGGTCACGGTTTTGTGATTCTTGCATAATGTAAGAAAACAGAACAAAGGTGGAAAACTAAAATACTTTGTATGAATAATTGATAGCAGAGAACAGTGTGAAACAAACACATTCTTCCAAGATGTAGAAATGTTACGGCTCCCTTCTAGATGCCATCTGGCACCCATTGCATTAAAAGGGTGGGGCCTGAATTCCATCCAGTGACATCACAGTGGGATGGCAAAGGGAAGAGTATGGATCTTTCCTGAAATTTTCTTGGATCGGGATAAACCTGGTTACTATACCTCATGTATGCCATGCATCTTTTAATCCTTCTTAATGTCAATTAAGCTAGGCCTAATTTGTCCTTTATGAAATCTGTTGTGTATGTAAATCCATGTTTGATGTACACTCTCAAATATACAAAGCAGTCGTCTATCATAGTCCTACCCATTGCTTGCGTCACTGACTCCCTGCCCCTGTAAGCTATCAGAGTGCTCTGGTCCCTCCCACTGCTTTGGATCCCTCCCACTACTCCCTGCCCCTCTTCCTGTAAGCTGTCATGTTGTAGTCCCACCTGCTACTTGAGTCACTGCCTCATGTCCCTCCTCCTGATAGCTGTCATCAGAATGCTCTAGTCCCACCCTCTGCTTGAGTCACTGACTCTTTTCCCCTCCCCCTATAAGCTGTCCTCAGAATGCTCTAGTCCCACCCTCTGCTTGAGTCACTGATTCTCTGCCCTCTCCCTTTAAGCTGCCATCAGTGTTCTAGTCTCACCCACTGCCTTAGTGAAAGCCTTAGTCCCACTTACTGCTTGAATCACTGACTCTCTGTCCTTTCTCCCTGGTAACCTGCTTCCATAGAAGTGAATACCCCAACTACCAACAGATATAGAGATGAATCAGCATGGTATGAACACACAACCATGAGTTACCCCTGTCTCTTTTGCAGGTAAAAACCAGCAAGCGGGTGTATAACTTCTGTGCTCAGGATGCTCAAAGTGCCCAACTGTGGATGGACAAGATACAGAGCTGCATTTCTGATGCCTAAAAACAAGGAAAAGTCCAAGAAAAAAAGATTGTGCTCCTCATCAACTTTGTGAGCTTAATACCCCACGAATTACAGTGTTATATGGTTTGTACTTACCCACCTGAAGGAATGGGGTATGAAGGAATCAGCCGTGTCTATCCAAACAGTTGTCTGTTTCCCATTGGCAGCACAGGGAAGCTTTATACGGCTTCATATATGAGTATTATTGCCTGGATGTAAAAGCACACGGTGGCAGAATCTGGAACCCTCCCATTTTATTGCCAAGAGAGATGCAGCTAAACTGGACCTGTAGCGTTTACTTTTTCTGGTTCTGCCACTTTGGTTATGGTGGGTTATGACTCCTTCAAGGTCCTTTCAGGAAGGATAAATATATATCTAAAATAGTTTGTGTTTACATAACAAATAGAATTTTTTCCCCCTCTGGATATCCGAATGAATTACTGCAGGTAGCCTGGGTCTAGCGTAAGTGCAGTGCGTTAAAATCGTTTTGATTTGCTTAGAACTGGAAGACCGCAATGCTGGAAACGCCTCTCTTTAAAGCGAAGTATGTGCCAAGTGCTCTGCTTAATGTAGGGTGGAGAAGTCAGGCATCCATTCCATTGCAGCTGACCTCTTGTCTCAAAGTGTGGTGGAGAATGCGGACAGCCGTTATATGGTGGAGAGTGTGGACAGACACCAATAAGTGGAAAATGCGGACTCCAACAATTGGTGGAGAATGCGGACAGCCGTTAAATGGTGGAGAGTGTGGACAGCCACCAATAAGTGGAAAAATGCGGACTCCAACAATTGGTGGAGAATGCGGACAGCCGTTATATGGTGGAGAGTGTGGACAGACACCAATAAGTGGAAAATCCGAACTCCAACAATTGGTGGAGAATGCGGACAGCCGGCATTTAGTGGAGTATGAGGACAGTGGAGTTTGTGGACAGCACGCATTTGGTGGAGAATGCGGACATCCATTCCAGAACAGCCGACCTCTCAGCTTTTCGTATGGTGGAGTAATGTGGACGTCCATCCCAGTGCAACTGGCCATTCTAGGCAACCATTGCACATGCTTGGTCCTCAGTGTAAATAACGTACAAATGCACTACCCCTTACTGCAAGCACTTGCACTTATTCCGATGAATGTCACCGAGAAGGAAAAATATGGCGTCACGTTGGCATGTTCAGGAATTGGCAAAAATTAATCCACTATGTACATAGTCTGTTTCCAATGTGAATTGATTTGATAAGTTTTTTTTTTTTTTTAAAAGCACCCCCATGTTTTATTCTGCTTTATTTTCTTATTCAAAAAAAACAGACAACGTCCATATTCCCCCCCCCTCCCAAAAAAAAGGGCGTGTCTTGGCCACAACCACTTCTGATATTCTTGACTGGAGTATTTAGCTAGCGCTTTGGATTTTCAATACCTTTACCTTATATTTCAAGGTTTGTACTGTATAAAAAATTTTGTATTTTTGGATGTTACGGATTAAACTACACTTGTAATTTAATATAAATGTGAGCGGAGGGTTATAGTAACCAAACTCACCTTGTTACATATTATCACTTTCTTAATCACTTTTCCTTAAAGCCACTTTTTTTTGTTCTCCAAAAAAGTGCTGAAAACTTGAAAGGATTTTCCTTATAGGACCAAGAGGTTTTTTTTGTAATTTTATTCCAAAATGTCCTCCACCGTGAAATTTTATAACACATGGTATCACATTGAAAAAAAAAATGCCCCCTTTTTTTTTTTTTTGCACATTTGTATTTTTCTTTGTATATGAAGTACATTTTTATGTACTTTATAATATACAGATCCCCTGGCTCATTAGGAAAAATACGCAATGGTTTATTTTTTAACTTGTTTTAACAGTTTTATGTATTTGTTCATGATGTGTCTGCTAACCACCTTGTAATAAATATACCGCTGAGAGAAGTGCTGTAAATAAATAGACAGTCGGTTCTTGAATGATTATTTCACACAAAATAGCAGGATTTAAAGGAGCTGTGTATTCAAAAATAACTTTTTGCCTAATGACCGTAAATGGAATGCTGAGCAGCTTCCCACTATACATTCATTAAAAACATTCAGGGGTTTTAAAGTTAGGTGTAAATGTAGTTCATATCGAAAGCAGCGTCTGTCTCTCCATTACTATTCTCTGCCCTGGCCACTTTGATATTTGAAACATTGTAATAGAGTCAGCTGTTTGACCTCTGCAACATTGTTTCAAGAAACCAGGAAGGAGTAGGCAGACGCTGCTTATTCAGTTACAATTTCGTACACGTAACATCAAAACCAGTGAAAATGTGTAATGAAAGTATATTGGGAAATTGCTTAGAATTACGATTTCTTTCATTAGGCAAATTTTTATTGTTGTGTTTAGATGCCCTTTAAGTGGTGACCGGCTCTGTAATCCAAGCTACCTGTTACCGTGTAAGCATTCATTCAGCCTTGATCAAACCTGGTTGACTCTATGGTGCCAGGACTGTGGTCATGTTGTATTCATTCTGTGTCTCACAACACTAACAGGGTTACTTGCAAACCAACAGCAGATATATGGCAATCCCATGAATTGTGTTGGACAATCAATTTATGCCATTATAAAGATAGAAAAACCAAATACCAGGTCAGTAGGCATTGTAAACTGGATGTGAACGGGAAATCAGAGATTGTTATTCTTTGAATGGGATGTTACTAAGGCAAAAACTCACGGAAGTTGATGATTAAAACCACCTGAGATGTAACCTTGCCTTCTCCAACAAATACATCACTGTGATAGTTTCAAGTTTGCCATACATTTCTTTGTAATGTAAGACTTTATTTGAGGCCACCCTAAAAAATAAGAATGCTCGTCTGGATGATCCATTGGGGTCTGGTCATACGGTGTGTCAACTGTACTGCATCAAGGCAGACTCATCTACTCTTGTTCTTGCAGGAGCTTCAGATAAACCAATTCTAAATATATTGTAGCTCTTGGTGGCTTTTGCCTCCACTTCAGCTCTCAGCAATGTTGGCCATTCAGAGGAGATGCATTAACCTACACTACATGCATTAGAGGTATTGGGTCTCTTATGTGGAATCATCTGTAACTTTATGATTGAGGCAGTGATATGTCTTTATGTGTGCTACTACAAAATCATGTCCACCCTGATCAATAGCTGGTTGAGGCTTGGGCGTAGGCTTGGAAGACCACATTAGACCTCAGGTCATTACTACAGGTCTGCTTCGTTCCTCCTTGTTCTTTAGTTGAGGTACTAATTCATGAACCAGACAACTCCAAGTATCCACTTACCCCAAGTAACTACACTCATTGGTGGAGCTCAGGTTGATTATAGTATTCTCTTACGGCATCTCACACATTTTATCTCTTTGTCTCTGCCTCATTAACGTGGTCCAAACGCCATACTGTCAGCTTCCATACATATAATTCTTCCATACATATAATTCTTCCATAAATATAATTCTTCCATAGGTTCTATGACATTAGAGAGACAACCTGCTACATCACATGGCCATTTCATTCACTATGTTGTCCCCATGAAGCACCTCTTCTTCTGGATCATACTAGTTGGCCTGCTCTTTAGAAGGTAAAATCAACATACAAATTGGACAGGACTTCACCACCTTCAAATTAAAACCATTACCATTACTCCACATTACCAACATATTTAAGGGAAAGATGTTCTGGTATTTCTTACCCCATCTACCTGCTAAAATTACTAAAGCGGCATTATAACAAGGATAGACATATGTCTTTGAAAGTTCTTATTCATCCAGGTTATGGAATACAGAATCTAGTGAAGAGTACCTGAAAAACTAATATATTCAAGAATACTCAAAAAGTCCAGTTGCTTTACTATTGCAATAGTCTTCAGAAAGACAATGGCATTTTCTAAGTTGGCCCTTGTAGGCTGATCCATACTTTGTAGGATCAATGTGGCACATATTTGTGTTAATATATTGATAATATAAAATAGTAATTTTAAGTAAAATGGAATCCCACCTTTTGGGAATCTTGAGTTTCTTCTAAAAATAGCAACCCAAAAACATGGAGCCTGCCAATCATAAAAGACTGGCAGGTGATGATCTGTTCTCTCCAAGGCCCAGAGGATTGTGTGTATTTAATAATATGCATCCTCTGTCATACACTTAGTCAACACACATTTCTGAAAACAAACGAATTTTGTGGGTTGAGATCATTCTAGCACCATTACATATCGTGGCTTGTTTCTTCCAGGATTTCATATTAATTGCTGAAATTCTTCACTGTAGCAGTATCTGTTGGTGAGACCAAAAAAAATGAAAACAGATGATGTATTGGCAATAATGCCGGCCTCAACGCCCTTCTCCCCTGCTGCCTGGCTGTACCGAATCCAGCATTACCAGCGATGAACTTGTGAGCTCAGCCTAATGACATCTGAAATGGAGAGCCAAGGCGTGTGTACAGGCCGTCCTTCTGCACAGATGAACTGTTACAAGATGCACCTTTGCTCCCATGAAGTCCAGCACAATAGGACATCCCCAGGGCCGAATGCATTCTCTGATTTGGAGAAACGGTCTCTCTTCTGTCACTTTTTAATTAACCTTTTGAAAAGCGATAAATAAGACTAAAAAAAAAAGACACAAGGAAACAGGACATAACGAGAAGCGAGCATTTGGGAGCCGTGTACTAAACAGTTTTATAAATTCACAGAAAAGTGTTTTAACAACATATCTTAGAAATGACTGTCAGTAGTTTGCAATGTTCCATCTGGGGTCTGGCTGGACTTTTCCTACAAGAATCTAGAGGATTAATACTGAAAGCATACAGTTTAATACCATTGTGATTCAACAATCCAAGTTTGTCAGCAAATGTTCTGCTCACAAAAGACAGAAATTGCATCTAATAAACCAAATTCTAATAAATTAACAGATTTATCAATGACCATTATGGATCAATCCATTTTGGCACTTATTAACACAAGCAGGGAAATTTGCTCAAAATCAAATACTAGTCAAATAAATCCCACACAATGTACAAATTATAGACCTACTGCTCTTCTAAATTCCAACCATATTCGCTAATTGCCTGGCCCCAATCCTACTGAGGCTAATACATAGAGACCAAGTAGGTTTCATCCAAGGCAGACAAGCAGGTGACAATACTAGATGGGTATTAGATCCCAGTGTGAAGGCCGAAAAGGCCTCCGATAGACTATATTGGCCCTATTTATTCAACCTACTTGAGCATCGCAGTCTTACATGCCCCTATTTACTTTCTTTGGGTAATCTTTATAGTACTCCCAACAACCTACTTGCCAGGTCAATTAGATAAGCCCATCTCAATTTTGAATGGAACTCGCCAAGGCTGCCCCTTATCACCTCTCTTATATGCCCTAAACATAGAACCATTAGCAGTGGCTATTAGATCCCACCGGGACATAAGAGGTTTACAAATAAAATCATCCCAACACAAAGTGGCTCTGTTTGCAGACAATGTTCTACTTACCTTAACTAACCCTTCTGTTTCATTCCCAAACCTACATCAGAATCTATCCAAATACAGTGTATTTTCTGGACATAAATTGAACCTAAGTAAAACAGAAGCTCTCCCAAAATACCCCCCAGAAAGCACTGGATTCCTGAAGGCAAACTTCAATTATAAATGGAGAGTAGACTCACTCTCATATCTCGGGATTTATATCCCAGCTACCCACAATCAAATATTCAATTTGATTTTCAAGCCTATAATACATAATTATAGGATGATCCTGCTAAGGGACTAGGCCAGGTCAACGGAGAACCAGCACCACCAGTGCAATGGAAGTGAACCACAGGTATGAGGTTGAATAATCGCATGAACTGTAAATACAATATACCTTTGGAATCTGAACTTTCTACTGCTATGTCCTCCTCCTACAAAAGATGGGCTGAAATCATTGTACAAGCTGTCAGAGACATGTTGGACCCCTGCGATAACTCCATGCTCCCATTCCAGAAGCTGAAGGACAAGGCCCCACAAACTAACCTAAAGCAATACAAATACTTACAACTTTGCCATTTCTTGCAACCATACACAATTTTTCATGAAATCCAAAAGCATCTAAAATCTTGGATAGCAATGTCTCCCACAGAAAGGTTTCATTTCTGACCCTACTATAATGTTGTTAGGGAAACCCCTGCCGAAAACTCCCCAGATGTGGCCAAAAGTTAATCAATTACATACTCATCACATCTAAATGGAAAACTCCATATGCACCTACTGTAGCGGAAATAGTCAAAAAACAAGGTGTATGTGAATACGGTATTGTAACCCTCCATAACAAAACCACGCAATATCTGGGACTTGTGGGAATTTTACATCTTGGCCACTTGATCTATTATCTCTAATTTCTTCTAATGATTAAAGAAACTCTTTTAGGTTTTCAAGCGAATTAATTTTTATGGCAAAATAAACAAAAATTAAACCAGACTGTGAAATAATGCAGACAAAAAATTTTAATTTCGAGAATTCACATTTTCATCGAATACTGGAAAGGCTGAAACCTACTGGTATTTAAAGCACAACCAGTGCAACTGCCAATCAGATCCTACCTACAGGCCAGTGTTATTGAGGCTTATAGGGTACTTGACTAGGGCAAATTCTGGCTGCATTACTTATTTAGAAAGAAGATATGCAAGGTGTTAGTGTATGGTGCTGTACCAACAGTCTGCCCACCTATACTTGGTTGACTGTCATCAGCCCAGGACTTAATGCAGTATAATTATTTTTATAGAGATTATATATATCTGTATTGTGTATATATACTGTATTACATTGTGTATCTTGTAGGGGATAGATCCTCAATGGTTAAGTGTTAAGAATTACACAACCAGATTGTTGGAATTCCTTTGTTGTGTGGTAATATATATGACAATCACCCAACGGGTCTTCCAAGAAGGGGCCATTATGCATAAAGACACCGACACAAAAGCTAAATATTGCTTCAAACTAGATGTAATTGGAATCAGTTTCCTCCCTGGAGCGTTTCTATCTTTGGAGACCATTTGGAATGAGTTGTTAAAAAAACCTGGGAGTAACCACATCTGACTGCTCCATGACCAACATAATGCAGAAGTTAATGAAGGATGTCACTATCTTTGCAACTAAAACTTAATCAATGTAAAAAGCCAGTTATGGGTCTAACCTATAGGATTGAAAAGACTCATCAGACAATAACTTTGTATGCAAAATAGGCTATTGCTTGAGCAGATCTCCATCCATGTCATCTTCCATCATCTTCATCATAATGGCCACCTTTCTGGCATCACTTCAGATCGATCAACACATTTTCAGAAGACAAAAGGAAAGGAACAATGTCTTGAAGCAGACCAGACCATAGATACCTTTCTGTCTTCAGCTCTCAAAATGGTTGGCAGGAGATCTTAGAAGGCTCATCCCCTAGTATTAAGTGGCCAGAGATCATATTCTGGTAATGAGTAGATGTGGGCTGGGGCCCATGCATTTGGCACTCTGATGATGACTTTGAATGACATGTTGACTTACTTCTGGAACCCAAGTTTGAAGGATAATTAGGGTGACATATGAGGTAGGAAATAGTTATTGTTGCCTTAGCTGTGCTTGGGGCTGCAGCCAAATGTTGGGCTTCAAATGGAAGTGTGAAGTTAAAAAGGCCAAAATACTTTCATATTGTAGTCCAAAAGAAAACAATATCTTCTCTCAGATCGCAGCAGAAAACTGTACACTCAGTCTCTGGTGCCAGCAAGTTTTCATTACTTATCCCCCAATGGCCAAACTCTTGTCAGCGGGAGAAGATCCTTAGCAGAACTCACTGGCTGCTGCTTCTCCTTTCTGCCGAACCGAAGGTGCTAATCGCTACCCGTGAAGTCTGAGCAGCTGAGAGGTCATATAGTTTGGCCTTTATTAAGTGAAGAAATCACTAATCCCAATATACCGGAACATTATCTGCTTTATCGCTTTATTTTTCCATCTGATGAACACAATATCCATAGATTTTATCCGGGTATACTGGCCATATCCTTCTGGTAAAGGTCAAGGTCCTGAGGAGCCTCAATATCGCAGTGGGTGTTATACACCTATTCCCTTCATTAGTGAATACACCTGAGATATACCGGTTACCTTACTGAGTAAATACACCTGAGCTATACCTGTTCCCTTACTAATAGAATGCTATATAATTATCACTTCAACCTTTGCAGCATGTGGAGCCTTTCGCCTTTTCCCACCATATTTTCTGCTCTTCTGATCTGTGTCTTTTATCAGCTCTTTATGTCGGATTTGCAGAGTTGTTTTCCTGCTTTTTGAGTTTGATTTGAACTTGAATCGAGCGACAGACGTGTGTAACATCCAACCTTGGAGATCTTGTGTACATCACTCTGCTCCTGCTGTGCCTCGGGACAGGCCGCAACAAGTTAATTAACCCCACTGGAGATATCAGTGCTTTCTGGATCCAGGCTTACAGAGATGAATCTGTATTTTCAGGACTTAATAAAAGTTAACAGTGTTTGATGGTGATGAAACCAGTGAATGAACAGGGAAGTGAAGCCTAGGTTGGTCTTTCCTCATTGCTTCTAAATGAATGATTCTGAGCAGATCCATCTCATCTAGGTCTCTTCTGCCAGGCTGTGTTGGGTTAAGGCCATATAGATCTTTGGGGAGCCATTAACACTGACCTGTTGAGTGATCTTGTGCCCAAAAACAAGAAGCCGCCATTGTTTCCCCATCGTGTCTATCAACCAGCAAATTAGCCTCTCTGGGATTTCATAAGGGAAAGGCATTATCCAGACAGCACAATGATTGAGGCATCACAGAACCACATTCTGAGGCCAACTATCTTCTATCACTTTATCAATCTAACTGGCTAACTATCTGCCTACCTATCATCTATCTATCTAGCTTCAATCTATCATCCATCTATCTACATTGCGAGTGTGTTCCTTGTAGACCTGCATTAAGGATATGGCAAGGTTTTTATTCATGTATTATGGGTACTAAGTTTATTATTATTAAGTTTATTGTCTCGCATATCTGCACTCAAAGAGGAACAAAGTTGTCCTGAAATGCAGAAGCCTCAAACGGATAACTTTTCCAAACTCAAAGCTAAAACTTGTTTGTTTTCCCCTGAAAAGAGGAATTTAAACATAAAGCCGGTTACATTTATGACCATCTGTTGTTCTTCAGCATCTTCCAATGAAGCCAACTACATTCTTCATTATGAGACTTGTGCTGGCACATCCCACAGCTAAACACAAACAACACCGGGACGGGGGAGGGTGTTTCTTATATTGATATTTATTTCCAGGGAATGTATAACTGGGGAAAGTTATAGGAATTAAAGAATCTGTTCATTCTGGGTAAACCCGTGTTCTTGGAATGCGAGAGTTCGGAGATCGAGCAATGGAAAGAGGAGGGTGATTTCCCTTTTACTGTTCAACTGCAGTAAGGGGAATAAAAACAACATTCTGATTGGTTATGAGTAACTGTTACACCTGTATTGTGGATCCCTCCCTTACCTGATACCTTGGCTAACAGGGAAATTTTGGGGTTCTGAAGCTCAATATCCAATAAAACTCCCTCTGGAAACACATAATGCAGGTTTTGGGGACAGGCCAAGGGCAACAAACCCTAAACAACTGCTCATTCATAAACTTCCAGAGGAGAAAGACATGGACGCATTAGTGAGATGGAAAAGGGGACGAAGAAAACACATTGTGAACCCCAGTTGAACTCAACACCCCACTCAGGATAGTAAATTATGTTTTCTCATATTTATCTGGCAACAATTACCAACGTCTGGGGAATATTCTTTGTGTGTCAAGGAGATCTACTGTAGCTATATAGTATATGTAATCGCTGTCACCCACTACTGGAGAGAAAAGGGGTCCCAGTGGGGGAAGGGGGGATAAAATAAATCTTTGTCACCACCACTCCAGGTTCCACTCGAAGGCCATCAGCCCATGTCAAGCATTGAGGTTCCTTCTCTGAGACTGCTGCCCCCATTGTGTGTAGTGCCCAGCTCCTGCCTCTTTGTTCTTGCAACCCCTTGAGGCATTAATCTTTCTGTGTAATATTAGCAAACACTAGATGCCTTACACTCTCACTCTCTTAGATAAGGACAAGGACATGCTGGTACAATAAGAGAGAAAGGATCTGGGTCATTGACGTAAGGCTGTAGAGGAATGCCACATGGTTTGTTGGGAACTGGCCAGGTCCATTGAGAAGGTTTCTAGGTGAATGTGGGGCCAGAGCTGAGGGATCCTGTGTGTGTGTTTTACAGACTACAGCATGCTCAGATGATTGAAATATAATAACGGCAACACTTGTGTCCCTCTGGCCTCATGGTAAACACACCACCCTCCTAGGAACCAAATCCAAGTGATTTCTGGACAAGACCAGCACAACCCCCAACTGCATCCTATTAAACTCAGACCATGCCTTGTAATGACCAATCCCAAGATATTTGCTCTGCCCCTGCTGGGTTAGTTGACAGGTCTGGGTATATAGGATTGTATATGTACGATAGACATTATGGTGCCCCCACTTTGACAATGAAGTTCAGGCCTTCACTGATGTGCAGCACCTTCTCTGGAGTCCTTCCTGGTAGATGTCTCATTCTCAGGTACTTGCCTTAGCTTTCTACCCTACCTAGTCCAACTTGTACTAAAACACTACAGCTTCAACGAAGTTACTTGTGGGATAACCCTATTCTCCACCAGCACCCTGACATGGGCACTCACTTTTGTCTCCCTCTCTCCAAAACTGCTGTTACCCTGTAAAAGTATGACCCTATACAGGGTTTATTATAGAGGATCCCACTGAATCTCCAGTAGAAACCCACCACTATATAAAGCCGTGATCATACACCCAACTATTTTAGATGCAGAAATTATGATCATGTATTTGTGTTTGTCCTTCCCAGGTGCTGCTGTTATTCCTTGGCAAAAACATTTAACAAACAGCTGTATCCCAAACTTCTTCTCTACTCAGGAGGTATAACGAGAACCCTGAGACCCCTGAGACCATCATGCAGTCAAATTATCAATATACATCTATGCCAAAGTGTTTCTGTGCCAGCCCACAGCCTGAGGATAAAGACAAGGAGGGTGTAACATAAAACATGAAAAGACCACTCAAGCTCCCCACTGTACAAAAAGTCAAGCAGGAATTTGCTCAGATGAACCTTCAGTTCATCTGCTCAGTGAAGGCTTTAGTGGCAAAATAATCTTTTAAATAGCTTTGAGGACCATAAGGTAATGGGATATAGTAATTTCCTGTTGGTCAATAAAAAGCCTTTACTAAAGAAACCTCCAACCCACTCGCAGAGCATGTCCATAGTTATGATTTGGGATAGAGGCGACTATAAGGTGCGTGTGTGACTAAGGGTAAGGGTGGATATACCGTATACCGTGTCATTTTGGGTAGGCGTGACCATTTGAATGGAATGAAGACCATCCCAGGAATGAATCTGCCAGAACTTTTTTTGTCCTCTTGGGCAAAATATTATTCACAGGGAATCAGTTCAGGGGCCGGTCAGAGAAGCCATGTCTCAGCCAGCTGCTCTGTCCAAGTGGATGTTGAAACTCCTTCTCCTCCTAGAAGAGGACAAGCTTGTAGCTCCACCAGACATCTCCTAGACATTCCATTCCACAGGATCCTACAGTGAGCTCAGAATGCAAATATTCCAGCCATTTACTTTAGGAAGAATTGGCTCATCGTTATCTATATATATATATATATAGACGCATATGCTCAGCTGTTTGTGTATAATACTGATTATATCAACATCGAGCAAACGGCATATGTATATATTACAGTCATGGTTCTGTGAAGTCTCACGGTGACAGAGAAGTCTCCTCTCTGTACATGGACAGGGATCTGCTGGGATTTGGCTACTACTCAATTAATGGGAAAGGTTTATCCTTAGAATATAAATTCAGGGGGCCTCCTATTTCAAGGAGAAGGAAGAACAAAGCCACTGGGGGTGCCACACTCAATACATTGTAGTCCATAACTGTTACCCTGGGCTGAAACTATTCTTAAATATGAACCAGTCCAGGTAGAGTACCAAGAGCTTCCATTCTCAGGCCCCATTTTTACTAAGGGGCCCCATGCAATCACAAAATGTTTAGCCACTACATCATATAGAAGAATGCGTAATAATTTCTTCCATGGCACCATCATTATTTTTACCTCCTAATGGCTGCCCTGCTCTTAGGGCTTTGAGAAGAAGAAATGGACCTCATCGGCCAGCGAATGAACAATACAGTCTGAGCATGCACCTGGCATGTAAAGAGGGGTAGCCCCCATTAGTACAGTAAGCACCTTCCATATTAGTTGCCTATTCGGAGAATGGAATGGAAACTCTGTGTAAGACTAGTCCTTCCTTAGGTGGCCTATTAAGTCTATAAATGGGAGGCTATGAGCCACCATCTTTCTCTTGAAACCCCTAATAGGGGGAGGATGTAGTCCATAACCTTGTAGGAGATGTCAGAAGCCAAGGCAAAGGGCAACTAGTCACAGAAGGGTTATAGTCTATGTTTAGATGCTGTGGGAGCCAGGATAATGAGAACATCTAGTGAATACTTGGCTTCACTGAGGAGAATGGGTTGGATCAGTCCCCTGGTTGAGAACCAGCACAGGGAACTGAAGCAAGTTGCATTAGAACTATCCTTACTAGATATTGAACCTGATCACATGAAACTACTGGTTACAATAGTGTAAATAAATTATCAAGCTCTTTAGAACCACTCATTTCAACATATGATGGCAAGGTGCCCTTTTACCGCTGTAACTGGAACCATAATGCGAGTACTGAAACCCAAGAGTCCTGTGTCTACCTGGGACCCACAGGAGAACCTCATACCTGATGGCCCTTCACTCCTCTCAGCAAGTACAGATCTTTCAGGCTTCTAGAATTCGTATTTTTTATATTAAAACATTACCAACCACTGGCACCAATTTGAATTAATCCCAACTTCTGAATTCAGAGAAGGTTATTGAGTGTTAGAAGGTCATGGGTCAATTTAGCCATCTAAAAAGTATTAAATAATATATATATATATATGTTTATAAAGTATATATACAAGTATATAGATTCCTCTATTATTATTTTTACATGGTGCAAGTCAGCATGTTTTTCCCTTACAGACCCAAAACGCATTAGTTTTGTTCCAACAGCGACAGGCTGAAAGAATTCCTGTTTCATTGCCATATCTGACCAAGTAACTTAATCTTCCATCTGCATAAAAATGATCTAGTCCCCCATAAATGCACATCCCTATTTCCCAATTCACTTATTATTCAGCCTTTTATTAAAAGACCAAATCTAAATATGGATGTTCCGGCTTATTTTTAGTTGTTGTTGAAAAACACAAGGATTTGGCATCAGAAGCAACTCATGAGGAGCTTCCAGTAGACTATTATCAGTTTATGCGTGAAATGTGTTGGCTGGGAATCAGGAGCGTGTCCCGTTCCATTCTCTCCCAAGCACCTTACGGAATTAACCAATCACCTGAGTCACTTTCCAAGGACAGGGGGCAAAATGTGACCCCAATTCTCTGGATGTTCCATAAACTGGAGTCATCAAACCCACACGCATTAAATAGTTTCACTTCTGTCTCCACAGAGATGGATACTGGTATGTCCATTATCTACAAGCAGAAAAACAGATCTGGCATTTTAGTCTGTTGTCTCCCTTTGTGGTTAGTAGAGATTAAAGAGCAAGTAAACATAAACTCTCAATAGGTGGTGGAATTTGCAATGTGTGCACATTGGTTTTCTTATGTTTTGACTTAATATTGGACAAAACCACAAAAAGAGGGGGCCTATTTATGCACGTTCCATGGGCCCATAACTAGTAAGTCATGATTTGTAAATGCATATATTTTTAGAGGCAGCGGTTTTATGTCAGATTGTTTAGCCTCCACTATCTTTGTGGTAGGAAGGAAGACAAGGCTTCTATTTCACTGTAGCACCCAATCTTCAAACAAGTTCTTGAAGATCCTTACCCTATATAAAGTTACGCTTATGGACAATAACCCTGGCACACACGTTTACCAGAGGCTTTCCTGGTGGATACAAGTCCAAATTGGGCTCCAGCAATGGATAATCCCCATTAGCCCATCTTTCTTTCCTCTTTGGACCTATATGAAAACCTTCACCAAGCTGCCGCTATCTATATGCTGCAAGATGGAGGCCAAGGTATCTCTGGTGGACCCTAGGAGACCCTGCCTGGAGAACCCTAGCAGACCCCACCTGGTGGACCCT
>CM044437.1:4323123-4350285 GCA_024363595.1 Xenopus borealis | reverse complement strand
GAAAAAACTTAAATATATAGGAAGGCCGGTATTTTTTTCTACAAAAGGTGGCAACCCTAGTCAGGCCTGGCCTCCTTGCAACCCCAGGCCTTGTGCCTTTCTACAAATCCAAGCCTGAAAATCCCTAGAGCAGCCAACTCAGTTCCAGCCATCCCCACATAGACATGAGCAGCTGCTTGAGGTACAGAGCACCACTACAAAGAGATTGGAAAATACAAATGAAAACAATGGCTCCCCAACCCCCAGCAACAGCCTCTCCCTGAGCTGAGCCCCACAGGCTGGGAGCTTGTGTACATGTTGGGGAGAGAGTGGAAGAAGAAAGAGAGGCCCCTGGAACTGCAGCTGGAGGTCCCTATGTTGGGTGGGAGGAGAAGTTCTAATGCCTCCAGAGCAATTTCCCTCTCTGCCTCCCCTAAAAGCAGCCGTGGGGCTGTACTACACATCTGACCATCGGGATAAAGAGAAATGACACGAGCTATCGCCTCACCTTATGACAAGGAGTCAGGAAGCGGAAGAACTAAGGACACAGGCACTGCACTTCCGGTATGAAAGGTCAGGTGACAGGGATCACATGACTCATTCTCGACACCGGAAAATTACGTCAAGCGGTGAAATTTACCACAGGGGGATATTAAAACGCGCTCCATGAAATCACCGGCGACGGTAGAGCAATCTGTCAGCAGCTTCTACTTCCTACTTAACGTAATTCTACACTTACCTCAGGCACAATTCCTCAGTCAGAACGACATGCAGCTCGTACAGGAAACAGGCCTGGACTGCACTCCCCGCATTCCGGCTAGGAGCGTAACAACGGGGGCGGCGCTACGTCTTACTTTGGCATTCCCCATTGGCTGAAGAAGGGTGACGCGCAGTTCCGTTCATGCATTTTATTGGAGACGGCCAGTGCCGGGAGGGAACTCAATCTCTGTGAGTCTTTATACATTCAGGCGAATAGCAGGAGGCGGGGTTCTCTTCTCTAAGGCGATGACTGTTTGGCTTGGGATTGGCTGTAGGGGTGACAGCTGATTCCTAAGGCCCCGCCTCACCACCCCTTGTAGAGAAAAGGGCAAGTTATACATTTCATTCCTTACACGCACAGTCCCGCCTGGAAGTGAACCGAAAAATGTCTGTGCCTCTAATACACATTGTCTTTAAAGAGGCAGTTCACCTTTAATTTAACTTTTAGTATTTTATAGACTGGCTCATTCTAAGCAGCTTATCAATTGGTCTTTTTTTAAGTCTTTTTTATTTGCCTTTTTCTTCCGACTCTTTCCAGCTTTCATATGGGGGTCACTGACCCCCCCCCCAACTTAAAAAAAACAAGTTCTCTGTAAGGCTACAAATGTATTGTTACTGCTACTTTTTATTCTTCATCTTTCAATTCAGTCCTTCTCCTATTCATATTCCAGTCTCTTATTCAAATCAATGCATGGTTGAAACTGCAAACTGGAGAGCTGCAGAATAAAAAGCTAAGTAAAGTAAAAAAACACAAATAATGAAAATCAATTGCAAACTGTCTCACTATAATGTACAGAGGGATATTCTAAGAGTCCTTTGTGGGTCCATTTTTTGCGACCCGTACCCTGCAAACCGCGTCCCGCATTCTTACCCTCCCTGACCCGCAAGTACCTTATCCGCAACCCGGACCCGCAGACCATCAAGAATCAGGGAGTGCTGTCATGCTGCCAACCAAGAATCAAAAGTGCAGTCATGCTGCCAACCAAGAATCAGGAACTGCTTTCTTGCTGCCAACCAAGAATCAGGAAGTGCTCTCATGCTGCCAAGAATCAGGAAGTGCTCTCATGCTGCCAACCAAGAATCAGCTAGTGCTGTCATTGTAACCGGAAGTGACATCAGACATAGGCGTGGTCAGAAAAAAAATTTAGTAAAAATTGCTATTGAGAAGACCCGCCACCCTGCAGAACCACATCTATACCCGCACCGGGAAATTCTACCAGCAACCCGAACTGCAAGTTTTTGCTGGTAAACCACAGGTACCCGACCCGCTGCAGGACTCTACATTATATGTCATCTCAAAGGTAGGAATTCACCGAATCCAGGATTGGGTTCAGGATTTGGCCTTTTTCAGCAGTGTTTGGATTCAGCCGAAACCTCGTGTCTGGCCGAACCAAATCCAAATTTGCAAATGTAGAACAAGGGGCGGGAGGGAAATCACATGACTATTAAATTCAAATCAATGAAGTGAAAAAAATGTTTACAATTTCCTGCCCATAATTTGCATATGCGAATAAAGATTCGGTTTTGGTCAAACCTTTCAAAAAGGATTCGGCCGAATCCCAATTTTGTGCTCTCTGTCAAAACCCCCGGGCTGGTGCAGTTTTCTACTGGCCGCAGCACCGGCTGGGATGTTGGGTACGTAGATACAATCATCTGGAGGTACCTCATTTTAGCACCACACAGTAAATAGGCCTTTCCATCTCCTTTAATATATACATATACACTGATCTATATTTAGAGCTTGTTTTCTAGCGGAGGAAGAGAATACCAATCACAGTACTGATTATTATGTTACATGGCAGCATAGAAACCAGTGCAGCGTGCATAAGAACTGACGCCTGCACAACAGATGTGACCTCACTGCCTGTTTATTTCCCACGCTCCCTAAGCTTAGCTTGTGAACTGAGCATGTGCTCAATAAGTGCCATAGGAGATCCAAGAAGGGGAGCTGATCATTTCTCTTATACGGCTGCTGCACGTTTATACTGATACAGTCGGCTCAGTATATAAAATACATCATTTCTATTTGGTTTTAAAGAGGCGTTTGCCTTTTTTTTTTTTTTTTAGACCCCATCTAAAAATAAATGCTCTGTAAGAAATGTATGTATTGTTATGGCTACCTTTTATTACTCATCTTTCTATTCAGGCCTCTCCTGTTCCAGGTTCTTATTCAGTGCATGGTTGCTAGGGTAGCATGGACCATAGCAACTTAAAATTGCAGACTGGAGGACTGCTGAATAAAAAGCTAAATCAGTAAAAACCACTAATGATAAAAAATTTAAACCAATTGCAAGTTGCCTCAGAATATCCCTCTCTACATCATACTGACAGTTCATTTACAGTGGAACATCTCCTTTAAGCGCAATTCAGCAATGGTAAAGCGGATCTTTAAGCCATTAAAGGGGTTGTTCACCTTCCAAACACTTTTCAGTTCGGTTTTCAGATTGTCCCCCAGAAATAAAGACTTTTTTCGATTACTTTTCATTATTAATTTTTTTTACTGTTTTTTCCAAAATCGAAGTATAAAGTTGAATGTTGGCGTCTCCGGTGTTCGAGTCTGGCAGCTCAGTAATTCAGGCGCAGACTCTGAACTGTTACAATTTTGCAACATACAGGGGCAGATTTACTAAATTCACGTGAATAATTCGAAGTTCGATCGAATTTAAAATCAATTTGAATCTTCGGATATGCAAATTCGACCATCGAATATTCAAAGTCGAATAATTAAAATTAACAATTTGATCGATTTCATTCGAATCAAATTTTTTTTTTTATTCGATCGTTCGAATTGCGGTAAAATCGAATTAGAAGGAATTTACTCCCCTTTTATTCATATGGTCAAAATTTCAATTTCAATTCGAAATTCGACCAATGATAAATCTGCCCCTTACTTGATACATTTCTACGCAGCATCTCTGGAGTACTAGCAACTATTGTAGGGATGCACCGAATGCAGGATTCGGTTCGGGATTCGGCCTTTCCAAATTCGGCCGAACCAAATCCAAATTTACATATACAAATTAGGGTCAGGGAGGGAAAATCACGCGACTTTTTGGCACAAAAAAAGTAAAAAATGTTCTCCCCTTCCCACCCCTAATTTGCATATGCAAATTAGGGTTCGGATTCAGTTTGCTATTTGGCAGAATCCAAAATAGTGGATTCGGTGCATCCCTAAACTATTGTATCAATTCTAACAGCTGCCTGTAATGAAACCCAGGGATATTGCTCAGCAGGGACACAAGAAATGGACCAGTTTAAAACAGTTTACAGCAGGGGTGTCCAAACTTGGCCCTCCAGCTGTTAAGGAACTACAAGTCCCACAATGCAAAGAAGGAGTCTGACACCCACAGTCAGGCAAATGCATTGTGGGACTTGAGGGCCAAGTTTGGACACCCCTGGTTTACAGGGTCGGCGACCCCTCATCCCAGAGCCGCTTTAGAAGGTGAAAAATGACACTTTACACTTCAATGTTAGAGAAACAGTGACACATAGGAAATAGAAAGTAATTGGCAAAAGTAATTATATCTGGAGATCTATCTGAAAACAGGCAAACCTATTTTTTTTTTAAAAAAAAGCAGACACTGTTTAGCCGAATTCATCTCTTGGTTTTTTTTTTAATAGATTGCATATATAGATGTGTATCCACACACTTCAATCAAAGTCTAAGAAGAGCTTCTAGTCCAATTGTACATGCTTCAGAAGATAAATGGTGCCCGTTTACCCTAATTTTTGGGACTCCTCTATCCAAATTCACTTCGTACGGTTAAGAGCGTTAAAAACAAACAGATACCCCAAAAAGAGCATGGCGGGTGTTTGAGCGTTGTAGCAGCAATGACATATGACTAACCCTGGTTTAGTTTGTTTTTTTATAAATATTCAAATCAAAGTCACAACCAAAGGGGGAGGGGCGACGTCCCCATAGTCAACTGCTAATTGTTTTATTTATTATTTAAATGAAACTTGAAACCGTCTCTAGTTCATCCCTTATGCCAGTGGTCCTCAAACTTGGCCCTCCAGCTGTTAAGGAACTACAAGTCTTACAATGCAATGATGGAGTCTGAAAGCCACAGTCAGGCAAATGCATTGTGGGACTTGTAGTTCCTTAACAGCTGGAGGGCCAAGTTTGAGGACCACTGCCTTAGGCTCATCAGCAAGTAGCTGGCTGGCAATTTGTACACGGGGGGGGGAGGTTCCTTTCCATTATAAAAAGTCCTGACCATTTACATTATACATGTAGTGCTACAAGTGTTCAACATTAGGGAGAGTTAAGTCTATTAGGAAATGGAGATGTTGGAATACGCGCAGAAAGAACGGAGGCGAGAGATGTGGCAATTTAAAGGAGGTACACAAAAATAAAGTGAAGTAAAGGGAAAATTGGCCCTTGTGTTGTGTAAGATTTTATTTATATAGCACTGCTGCCCACGTCTAACGTCTTTTTCCAGGAGAAGAAAAAAAAAATAAACAACCCCCAAAAAATCGCCTCTGTTTCATCCCCCCTTTCGGTTTTCCTTGGTGTTGATTTGGAGGCGGAGCTCTGGTCAATAGGGAAATTAAAAATAATAAGTTCATCCTCCTATCCCAGGTCGCATGATTTACACCCTTCTATTTCCACATTTCCGTATCCGACTGAGGCCGGAGCACGAACCTGGTTTTTTTTTGTTTTGTTTTTGTTTTGTGGAACCCGCTACTGGGAGGAACACAAGCCTGTCTCACTACAATCAGTCACACGTTAGCAGGAAAGGAAGCAAAGAGAGAGCTTTAATTCATTCCTGGGGCCGGGTTGCCGAAATTAAATGTACTTGGCACGACTGGGGCGTTGAATTTGTAGCCTCCGTGTTTCTCGATCATCTTGGATTCTACGGAGGAAAGAAGAGAGAGATCAACCTTTATACAGTGACATAGAGAGAGGGGACAAAGACTGTAGCACTAAATATGCACAAGGAAATCTCCACCATCACCAGTTGGGTTCCCCTTTCAGTTTATGTCATACAATGGCTAATTCTAAGAAACTTGCTTTAATTTTTTTTAGTTTTTAAAAATTGCCTTCTTCTGACTTTCCTGCTTTCTAATGGGGGTCACTGCCCCCCATCTAAAAACAAGTGTTCTATACGGTCACTGCTACTTTTTATTACTCGTCTTTTTATTCAGGTCTCTCCTAATGTTATTCCAGTCTCTTATTCAAATCAGTTCTTGGTTGCTAATACAAGTTGGACCCTAGCAACCCTGAAACTGCAAACTGGAGAGCTTCTGAATAAAAAGCTAAATAAAAACCACGAATAATAAAGAAACCCAACTGCAAACTGCCTCTCTGCACCATACCAAGATCTGCTGTTAAATATCTAAAAGGAAATCGAACACCAAGATGTTTTTAGCTTAATTAAAGGGACCCCAGCAGATAGAAAGCAATTGCTCAGTGAGGCTAGTTACTTATCTTCGTAATCATCATTAAAACCACTGTGCCTGATTGCAAGGGTATAGTGGACATTAGCATTCGTGTAGGTAGTAAAAATTTCCAATTAGAAAGCTGCTTAAAGGAAAACTATACCCCGAAAATGAATTTTTGAGGAACAGATAGTTTATATCAAATCGAGTGACATATAAAAGAATCTTACCTACCTGGTATATATATTTAAGTAAATATTGCCCTTTTACATCTCTTGCCTTGAACCCCCATTTCATGATGGTCTGTGTGCTGCCTCAGAGATCACCTGACCAGAAATATTTCAACTCTAACTGTAACAGGAAGAAGTGTTGAAGCAAAAGACAGAACTCTGTCTGTTAATTGGCTCATGTGACCTAACTTTATAGTTTGTTTGGTATGTTTGTGTGCACCGTTGGATCCTAGGATCCCAGGAGGCTGTCCTTATTTTTTAAAATGGCAATTTTCTATTTATGATTACCCAATGGCACATGCTACTAAAAAGTGTATTATTATGAAAATGGTTTATTTACATGAAGCAGGGTTTTACATATGAGTTGTTTGATGCAATATCTGTTTATAGAGACCTACATTGTTCAGGGGGTATAGTTTTCCTTTAACAAAATAAAAGCAATTACAAACTTGCACAGAATTTCTGCACCTACATCTGCAACAAAGGCTAGACTACACAGTAAGGAACGAGGTTCACTGTTCCTCAATGATTTTGCAGAGAGCAGACCAACAACATACCATGTGCTGCCTGCCTCTGATCTGCTAGTGTAGCGATGTCTTGTAACTGTTTTCCTTGATCTTCATTAAGTCCTTGAGTAAGAGCCTGGTACCAGACTGGATCTCTACCTTGGAGCTCTGTGGGGAAAGAGCAATGTTAATGATCTGAAAGATACAAATAACGAGCAAAGACAGACAATACAAATGTATAGGCACACAAGGGTTTCTCTATGTACTAGTCATTTACAGAGCAGCATTTGACCCATTACTTGGCTGTGAAGTGGGGGACTGAGACAGAAACACCCAGCAGATGCAGATTTCCTGCACAAACTGCAGTCTAGGGTTCAAATCATGAGAATCCCTGCATTCTTATAGCACTAAGAAGGAGGGATACTATGGTAAAATCATCACATTCTTAGCTAAATTGCTACATGGATCTATATCCGTGATCCCCAACCAGTAGCTCATGAGTAACACGTTGCTCTCCAACCCCTTGGATGTTGCTCTCAGTGTCCTCACAGCAGGAACTTATTTTTGAATCCCAGGCTTGGAGGAAGGTTTTGGTTGTATAAGAACCAGGTGTACTGCCAAACAGAGCCTCAATACAGGTTGCCAATTCACATAGGGGCTACCAAACAGCTCTTATTTGGCACTCCAAGAACATTTTTCATGCTTGTGTTGCTCCCCAACTCCTTTTACTTCTGAATGTTGCTCACGGCCTCAAAAGGTTGGGGATCCCTGATCTATATAGTGTATTGTGTAGAACTTAATGACACAGAGCCTGCTTGAGGCACGTGGTAGATATAAACAAACAGTTAAGCACTCACTCTGAAATATAGCTTTAAATATCTGATATTCGTCAATAGGAGTATCTTCATCATCAAGGAGGGTAGTGTAGCCCTCTAGTGCAGTCTCTTCAGCATCGTCGTCTTCCCAGTCTTCATCATCACCGTCCTCGCCGGCCTGTTTGGCTAGAATCTCCAGGTATTCCTGCCCCTCTTCATCAATATCATCTTCATCACTGCCCAGCTCTGCTGAAAAGGAACACGTTTAGGATTAACACATTGCCGGTTGGTTGCACACCAGTTGCAGGTATCCAGATCAAAGCCAGGCCTAAAATACACAAAAGCTGCCTCTGTAGGTGCCCTTCACTGCCAGCTAAGGACCGTGAAACCAGTTTTAATTTCAAAAATATTTGAGGCCAATAAAGTCAATGACTCCAGCAGAATAACTGAACTTAAAGGATACGTAAAGCCTACATTTTCCTACCATGTACATAAGTTGAGCACATCTACCCCCACCCAAATGGCTCATTTGCAACCACTCCTTTTGCAGCTTTTACCCGGGGGCCATTATCCCTCTGACACATCAGTGCATTTATATCTGCAAACATCACATGTGATGTAAAGTTTATGCAATTAGTGAATGCAGGCGAACACGGGCAGAATGGACTATGAAGAAATGTCCTGCTTGGATTTAGCACTATAATGGTAACTGAGCTCAGATGGGGGGGTTATCAATTAAAAATAGGATCAGACAACTACAGCAGAGTTTCTATGGGGACCGGCAATGCCACCTCTTCACTGGCTGTTAGACCAGAGGGTGTGTTTATTAATCAGAGTTGTGAACAACCGAGCCTGATCATGAGCCAACAGCCAAAAGGAAATTAGCAAGAGAGGGGGCTGAGTGGGTTAGAGGAGGAGAAGGAATCCTAAGCGATTAAAGGAGAATTCAACGTGTAATAAACCCCCCCGCCCCCGGGTTGACCTCCCCGCCTCCTACCCACCAGCCTAACTATCCCCGGGAAAATTCCACTAACTTGTTACTTACCCCTCGGTGCAGATACAGGCCACGGGACTTCAGGAGCACCATCTTCTTTCTTTGGAATTTTTCATAAGTGGACTGGTGTTTTCGGGCATATGCGTAGTTGGAGGAAATTTCTGGGACCAGCAATTTCCTCCAACTGTGCATGTGCCAAAGACACGGTCCACTTACGAAAGAAAGAAAATGGCACCCGGTAACTCCCGTGGCCAAAATCTGCAGGAGGGGTAAGTAAACAATTAATGGCTTTTTCCTGGGGAGGGGGGAGGGGGGGAGTTACTAAAGGTTGAATTCTCCTTTAAGGGGATGTTGCAGCCTTACTACAGGGATTAAATTTTTGAGTGGGGAGTTTACATGTCATTTAATATAAGGCAATAACAAGTTTCTCCTACCAGCGTCTTCGTCCTCTTCTCCATCTTCGTCGTCATCACTGTCATTCTCTTGCTCTGCATGGCAGGCATAGGCTCTCTTCAGACCGTTAAACAACAGGAGAAAAGCTGGAAGGATCTGGGAGGACATCTGATTTAACACCTGGGGTCGCTGCTCCAGTTCAATAAGGGCACATAAGCCAAGGACGCAGATCTTCCGATCATGTAACCTTAGAAAGTAGGAAATGACAGCTATTAGGATCCCAGTTTGAAGACATAGGAAGCAGAGGATATAAAAACCGTATTTTAGGCAATCACATTCCTCAGCACAATGTTCAGAGACCAAATAAACTCACCCAAGGAAGCAGTCGACATCATTTAACCACTGCTTGATAAAGTGGTTGGTGACGGGCTCTTCATTATTGGGGAAGCGAAGGTTTTCCAAAGTATTGAGCAAAAGAGGGGGGCTGTAGTATAGCGCAGCTATTGCAACCTGCAGGCACATAGTTCTCAGCTCACTTGTTTTGACTTCCCTGGTTAACCTCTCTAGAGCCGCCTCCACAAACAACGGAATGACCTGCAGTGTACACAAGCAAACAACATTTAGGGGCTTCTGCACATCACACAAAATACAATTTGTAGTACAGTTTCATCCTGAACTGTGGGTTCTAGACCTTCTTAAAGTTATTGTTCAGCATAAAAATAAAAAACTGGTTTAATAGATAGGCTGTGCAAAATAAAAAAATGTATCTAATATAGCCAAAAATGTAATGTATAAAGGCTCGAGTGAATGGATGTGTAAGATTATAGCCAGAACACACACTACTTCCTGCTTTTCAGCTCTGTTGGTTTTCATGGATTCAGTGACTTGAGGAGGGGCCCATATGTCATGTTTTTGAATCTGAGCTGAATGCCGAAAATCAATTGTAAATTCGCTGAACAGTTATGTCCCATGTAGGCCCCCTTCAAGTCCGTGAGAGCCGAAAAGCAGGAAGCAGTGTTCTGTTCGACATCCAATCACTCAAGCTTTTATAGATTATATTTTGGCTAACTATATTAGAAACTTTTTTTATTTGGCACAGCCTATTTACCTAGTTTTTATTTTTAAACTGAACTGCTCCTTTAAAAGGGACACCTGGAGCAGAGTCATCTCAGGTTGAAAGACAACCAGAGTGAGATTGTGTTGAAATATATTTGTGGTCAAAAGCCAACAGATGGAACCCTTAAAGAGATTCTGACACCTGAAGTCAAACTCTTTTACCTCTATTATAATAACTGGCTTTGAAAGCTACTTCTAACTTTGCCATAAGGTATTTGCATGATGCTTTTACATTACCTGTCTGATCCCCCATGTTCCTGTATGAGGGGGCTGCCATATTTGTGCACCCGGCATCTGTTATCATTACAAACTGTAACTAACAGACTAAGATGGGACTGTTAGGCTGGCAAAGTAAGAGTGTCAGGGTGTCAGAGAGTCAGGCTTAGAAATTTCAGCTAACAGTTCTATACAAAAACAAACCTCTCAGCAAAAAATGATCAAGATGACCTATAGGTAACAATTAATGTACATTCATATGTTAAATTTCATTTTTTAGTGTCAGTATCACTTTAATATACAGGGGCTGTTTCTCACCTGGTCAATGCCACGGCCTTTACACTGCAAGATAACCACCTCCAACAGTTTAGCAGCATGACATTCGGCATCCTCTCCTGCCACACCTGTGAGGACCTGTGAGCACAAAAAGCCATGGATTACTAGTGTCTAACACCCCTTATAGGTCCATACTGCTACTGGGGTACCAGTTACATAGTTGGTTACATACTTAAATTGGGTTGAAAAAAGAAAGTCCATCACGTTCAACCCCTCCAAATTAAAACCCAGCATACATACACACACATCTCCACTCTCACATAAACAGTATATGCCCATAGCTATACTGTAAACTGTAGAGTTTAGTATCACAATAGCCTTTGATATTATGTCTGTCCTGTAAATCATCCCCCTCTTATAGTCATTAACAGAATCAGCATCACAACATCACCCGGCAGTGCATTCCACAACCTCACTGTCCTCACTGTGAAGAACCACCTACTCTGTTCCTTTAAATGAAAGTCCTTTTCTTCTAGTCTGAAGGGGTGGCCTCTGGTGATCCTCTTTATGGGTAAAAAGGTCCCCTGATATTTGTCTATAATGTCCTCGAATATATTTGTAAAGTGTAATCATGTTCCCTCACAAGCGCCTTTTTTCCAGAGAAAACAACCCCAACCTGGACAGTCTCCCCTCATGTCTCTAACCAGTTTAGTGGCACTTAGTCTCTGCACTCTCTCCAGCTCATTTATAAAGGGGTTGATTAGGGTTTAGAACAAACATTTGACCTAGTTTGAACCTCCTTTAGTTTGTAATTCCGGTGTTTGTAACACCTCTTAGAGGTCTCCCATTTAAAGAGCAAACACTCAAGAGCAGCCACACAAGAGCAGTGATCCCCAACCAGTAGCTGGTGAGTAACATGTTCCTCTCCAACCCCTTGGATGTTGCTCTCAGTGGCCTCAAAGCAGGCGCTTATTTTTGAATTCCAGGCTTGGAGGCAAGTTTTGATTGTATAAAAATAAGGTGTACGGTCATACAGAGCCTCAGTGTAGGTTGACAATTCACATAGGGGCTACCAAATGGCCAATCACAGCACTTATTTGGCACCCCAAGAATATTTTTTTATTATAGTGTTGCCAACTCATTTTACTTCTGAATGTTGCTCACGGGTTCAAAAGGTTGGGGATCCCTGCACTAGAGTAAGCTCCACTGGAGTCTCAGGGGTTCTATCTATACAGTCTGTTCAGGCGCAACTAAAGACCACCCCCTCAAAGTGAAGGAAAACCAAGTGCAAAAGTAAAGCAGGTTATGACAAACTTGCTGTAATTTTGCTATTGCCAAATTTTGCGATTTAGCACCAAATACAGGAAAAAATATATATAAAAAAAATGAAACCACAGTATTTAAATATACCACCTTACTATAAAATAACACTTAAATACTTATACTTTTCAGTTGGTTTGTTTGTTTTTAGTTGCTTTTTCCAGTCAGCAGCCTGTGTGAAGTTAGTTCTACTAGTAATCCGTGTTACTGGGTAAAGCTAGTCGGTGCCCACTGTCAATGACTTACCTTTTTACACATGCTATAGATCATCTCCAGGTATTTGGTATCAGACAGCAGGGTATCGGTGTCCACCGTAACGTAGTTATGGAGGAGAGGCATCATATCTACACACAAGCAAAAGGCACAATGGGGTGTGTGTTTTTTTTTTTTCCGGTACATTTAAATATGGCAGCAGACACCACTGTTTTCTAAAGAAAAGGGAGCAGCAAGATTCTCTAACCTGTGAAGTAATCAAAGCCATCCTGTTGGAACACCTCAAAAACGAGGGGTAAGAGCTGCCACATCTGGGCAGAAACCTGCTGGCATGTTAGGCTGTGGGCCAAGGAGAAGATCTCTTCATAAAATTCTGGAACAGCAAGTACAAAGATTTGTCAATGAACCCGTCTTCCCTTTTCACTTATACAAATTGTCAACGTAAAACATGGCCCAGAATAACCTGGTTCAGATAACCCATAACCATTTATAGAGGTAATAAAACCACTCCTATAGATTACCTAAAACATGTTGCTGTAGAACCGTTCCAATGACTTGTAGACAGATTCCTTCAAGCTGCTGTGTAATCTGTAGAGAAAACATTACTTTACTATATTTAAAGGGATCGTCAATTTTTATGATGCACTTTTTATTTCTACATGACACTGTTTACACTGCAAAAAGTTCACTCTACAAAAAAAAAATGTAATTCCTGAACCAGCAAGTGTATTTTTTTTTAACTTGTAATATTGGTGTGTAGGTGTATCTCGGGCCAATCATGTGCTTTCAGAAAGAGCCAGCACTTTAGGATGGAACTGCTTTCTGGCAGGCTGTTGTTTCTCCTACTCAATGTAACTGAATGTGTCTCAGTGGGACCTGGATTTTAGCTGTTCTCCGATCTACCAGGCAGCTGTTATGCTGTGCTAGGGAACCGCTATCTGGTTAATCTGGTTAATGTCCCATTGTTTGGTTAGGCTGCTGGGGGGTGATATCACTCCAACTTGCAGTAGACTGAAGTTTATCACAGCACAAGTCACACAACTAGGGGCAAATTGACAATATACTTAACCCAGATTGCGACTGGTGTCTTACCTCTTTGTGGTCTTCTACAACACTGAGCAAAGTGTCGATGGTATTGAGGATACCCATGGCCGTCACTGCTTTGTCGTCGCTTCCCTCCTCATCAGGTCCCGTCTGAATGACTTGATTGAAGGTCATGGCCTGGGAACAGGAAAGATTCAAGCTGTGACAAATATAGAGACAATGGAGGTTTCCTAATTGGACCCCTTGGAAGATTAATATTGGTGTAACCCAAAGGATAAGTTGCACATCGTTTTTGTGTCTGAGAGATTGGAGGCTGGCCAGTGGTAGGAGTGTCTATTAGACATCACTAGACCAGTACTATGATCTCATGTTTATCTTGGGCTGCAGATTACGTGTGCATGAAACTGCCAGCATGCAAAACACAGGCTAGCTGCTCCACAAACACAGACGGACACTGAGCACACTGATCTGCAGCCACAGCAATACCCTATAGTTATAACCCACAATGCAAAGCAACCTCTTCCAAATTAACAAGGAACATACCAGATGCTGAGTCATCTCCACGGCGATCGGTGTGACTTCCTCGCTGTATTCGCAGATCATTTTCTGAATAACATTGGTAAGGTCGTCGTTCTCAGTCTCCCTGATTATGTGCAGCAAAGCCTGCATTACAGGCCGAATAAACGGTGCAATATACTCCTTAGCTGAATAAAAAGGGAAGAGAATTATCAGTTTCACAGGTAATGTACTGGGTACATAGAAGCACAACCAGGGATGTGGATGGTCACCACCACCCACCATGAAATAGAGATTTGTTATTAGCCAAGAAAGTTTAAGGGACATATAAACACCAGACAAATATTTAATCACTGGAGAACCTCTCTGAAATCTCTAAATACCTTCCACTCTGGTTAATAGTAAGCAGCATCCCCTTAATCACTTGGGATTCTTTCTGCTCCTCTAACCCACTCTGCCCCCACCTTCAGCAATTTTCTCTGGCTGTTGGCTCATGAGCATGCTCGGTTGAGAGATGGCATTGCTGATTCCCATAGAAACTAGCTGCCTAAATCATAACCTCCTCTCGTGAGCTCAGAGTAACCATTAGGAAAATGTAAGCTTTACGTGTCCTTTAAGGCAAGACTTTTTAAACAAGCAATACAATATATGCCATATATTTTGTATAAAATATAGAAGGCGGCTTGTACCTTTTTCCTGATTGCTGATAAGTACTTGGAGGGCAATGGCTGCCTCTACTTTAACTGGCATCTCTCGGTCATCAATGAGACACCGCCTGGTCAGTTCCAGAGCAGTCTGCAGGTTTTGGTCAACTTTGAACTTGACCTCACAGAAATAGTGCAGAACCCAACATGCCTGCCGACAGCAGAAAATATGCATAGGATATACATTAAACCCAAAGAACTTTCACAAAGGAACTTGATCTGCATGTAGTGTTCTCCCCAGTGCCCAGCTTTGCTCTGTTCCCATACTGCACTCCGACAGACAGTTTTCACATAGAAGCCGGTAGGACTGGGTGCTGTACTTGCTGACAGTAGGTTGGGACAGCATACATTTTTTGTCCTATCCTGGCCAAATGTTTTCCCACCTGGCTTGGGGGGGGGGGGCACGTTTTGTATGAATGTGGCTAAATCTATGTCTGAGAGATTGGAGGCTGGCCAGTGGTAGGAGTGTCTATTAGACATTACTAGACCAGTACTATGATCTCATGTTAGTCTTGGGCTGCAGGGGACGTGTGTATGAAACTGCCAGCATGCAAAACACAAGCTAGCTGCTCCACAGACACAGACTGACACTGTGCACACAGACCTGCAGCCACAACAATAATAATTACAGGAAGAAATATTTTAAGACCTCTCCCTCCCTCCCTCTGCATCTCTTGCCCTGATAACATGCCCTTGATCCTATGTCCTCTTCAAAAATTAACTCAAAGCCCTTCTTGGAGAACTGGTAATCTCTCAATATAACACTTTTGGACAAAAAACCAAACCATTCCAAACAGCTACACTTGGTCCCCCTTCATATTTGTGCTTGCAGGTTACACAAACACTCTAAAAGGCAAGGAATTACTCTCTCTCAACAAGTTGCACTTAGTTCTTCACTATTTTTATTTATTGCTCTAAGGGTAATGGCACACAGGCATGTTTTATTCCTGAAAGAATCACAGCAATGAAAAAAACACCTATGTTACTGGACAATGGCTTCCTATTCGTTTCAATGGGAAATGCACTGCCGCCTGTGTAAGGTGCTACTGCTGTTCAGCAGATATTCAGTAACTGAATATATTCCCAAGCAATGCTAGGGCTGGAGAATAGGCAGTGACGGCAGGAGAGAACTCTAGGGGTAGGATCCTTACCCGTGCTCTCATGTAGCCCAGTTCACTGCTGAAGAGAGGGAAAACATGGTTTTGCAACATAAACTCCATCTGGTCCTTATAGATTTTTTTCTGGTAAAAGAAGAGGGGAAAAAAAAAAGACAGACATTAGGGACACAAAGCATTTACGTCCATTTATTTGGAAATTTACAACTACTTAGCAGTTGCTATCTGACATTTTCCATACCTTCAGCAAGATCTCAGCCAGGGAGCCAATCATATGCAGAGCTCCATCTTTCTTTCGTGGATCGGCAGCAGGCTCAGTAAGGATCTGGTAGCAGAAGCCCATGGTTTTCTGGAGAACCTATAACAATCCCAACAGGGCACATTTAAAGCCCACTGCACAGAGAAACATTCACTATAAGAGATGAGAACAAAGACACAAGGTACTTGGCTAGATTACTCCTAAAAGCTCACATGAATGATAAGCATTCGAATTCAATTTTAATTTTTTCAGTTGGCCAGCTACAGCAGGTAATGGACACATTTCAGGAGTGCATTTTTATACTCCGCTTATTAAAGTGGTAGACACTTAAAAGGTGCTGTGCCTTGCCAGCTAAGTAAATAAAGGCAGTTATGTGGACAAATTATAGTTGCATTCCCATGGTATTTCCCACTCAGCACCTACCTCTTTCCTTTTACTGCAGGAAGTGAAAAGCAGAGTTTGGGCAGCAGTAGTTGGAGAAATAAAATCTTCAAACACATCTAAAAGGAGAAGATATTGCATAAGAACTCAAGGCATTTCAAGCAAAAAAAAAAAAAAAAAAAAAAAAAAAAAAAAAAAAGAAAAAAAAAAAAGAATGTAAAGTCATACCGAATTTCATGCGGATGTATTCATATGGATCTTCTTGCCACAGATCTTCATCCGAGTCGGTGTAACACATTAGTGGGAAGATGACATCTTGAATGATCCCCTGGGAACAAAGAGATAAAGAAATGATAAAGCTTGTATAATAGAACCTCCATTAGAAAAATGATTTATACATGTGTGAAACAATGCCCTTAAAAAGCAGCAGAATAAGAAACATAACATCGTGTTCACTTAATATATAGCATTATGGCATTCTTTTGGAACATCTCACCTGGATGTGAGGCTTTAAGTTTTTCCAAGTCATAGCGTGCGACACCCCTTGGTTCAAATAATTCAGCGTCTGCTGCAGGACTCTCGGTGCCATGTATTGCTTCTCCTTATACTGGTAAAGCACCTTTAGCAGAACCTACACCAGAAACAGCATTATACATTACTGCAACGTGGATCTGTGATTATATTTAGAGGGAAAGACCAGACACATTCACTTTTATTTGTAAACTGAAATGTCCCGTCTCCCATGCTGTAAGACCAAAGCATTGCACCTGGGCCCCCTATTATACTGGATGAGTTCACTTGATATTTGCACATTTACTTTCTACCTTGCATCAACTATGGTGTTGCATATTCATCTTGGTAAGGGTCTGGCCTTTAATATACCTGCTGAACACCAACAGCAAAGGCCTTCAGGAAGACTTCAGCAAACTCATTATATTCCTTGGAGACATTTCCTGGGCTTCCATACCTGAAATGTATAATTCGTATATATTAGAACTGGGAGCAGAATAACATGTGGTTCAAACCTACTTCCTGGTAAGTGCAACAATCCTGCTGTTATATGGACTGAAACGATCAGAGAAGCCGTTACAGCGAGCAACTAGGAAATGATTACCTCTCAAACAGCCTTGCCAGTATGTGCAGAGCCCACTTTTTGCATTTCCACCAAGGCAATTCTGGCCTATCATCTTCATCGACCTGAAGAGTCTCCTAATATGGACAAATAAGTCAACAAGTTGCATAAAGCCCCAATGGCAATGTGTGTGAAGATTCAGAATTTGCTAAGTGAAAACTACACTGATCAACTCATTTCTATGATTACTTACAGCAGGTACATCCCGATCCACAACAGTCTTCAGAATCTCTATCCACTCAGCCAAATTCTGCTGATTAATCAGCTCCAGGGGCAGTGTGTACTGCAAAAAAAAATAAAAATAAAGCATTCAGGAAACTTTATATAAAAATAAAGCATTCAGGAAACAATTTATGCTGTTCCATGAATAAAAGGGATGCCCGCTAAGCCAGGTTATTCTCTAGGAGTGGCTAATATTTATTTGTCTATATTTAAAGCATTTTGGGTTTCATGTGAATCCAAACACTGTAAGCTGAAAAACTATGCTCATTTCTAAAGCTGTTTGATCGCAATGACTTTAGCAAAAGCCTAAACAAATAAATAAATAAATGTAACCAGGGACAGAGCAACACTGATGACAATTGATTGAATTAGATTTGGGGGGGTTCAAATCTGAATGCGTGAATTTTATATATTTTTTTTTTCTGGAAAATTTAAATTTCATTTTCAACCTTTAATTTGTCGATTAACCGTTTTTTTTTTTTTTTTGCCTTACCTGCACAAGTGCATAGAAGATCTTAAAGATCTGTTTTTGAATAAGGACAGACTGCTCAGAGGGGTCAGCGAGTAGCTGAATGTAGCGGTCCTTCAGCATGGGAAGAAAGTGCTGCATAGCTGCGATCAGAGGGCTCCGCTCCTCAGGCTTCTTGTATCTGCAAAGAGACAGATAAAAATAATTACTGAGCTGCATGACAATGATCTTATGAGTAGGCAATCTCATTCTAACTCAGGCAATACAACTGCCCCAGTAAAACAATCTCTGTCCCCAGCAAATGAATGCAACTACTGGAAGGGATATACTTACTCGTAGTTTTTCATACTTACTCGTAGTTTTTCACCAGCTGATACAGACAGAGGAGGATTCCCAGCCAGCATGCACTGTTGTCTGACTGGAGGTAAAAGCCGATCTTTTCCACAACGGCAGTCCAGCGATTGGGATAATCATGTTTAATGATATGATGAATGCAGGTCGTGAGCTGGACCCTGTAAGGAATATTATAAGTGAGATAGCAGAAAGGAAGAACTCTACTCTTTCTGAAGCTCTAAGGCAAACCATTACGTTACATCTTTTTTAGGAACGCACATATATAGATCTATAAATTTTTTGGATTCATGGAAGCAAACGGAGCTCTAGCTTCCTAATTCAAAAACAAAAAAGCTTAAGTGCTTGGGTTGTTCACCTTTGAGATAACTGCTCGTATGATATAGGGAGTGATATTCTGAGACAGTTTGCAATTGGTTTGCAATTTCTTTTATTATTTGGGTGTTTTTGAGTTAAGCTTTATTTATTCAGCAGCTCTCCAGTTTGCAATTTCAGCCATCCGGTTGCGAAGACCAAGAGACCCAAGCAAACAAGCACTGATTTGAAGAAGAGACTGGAATATGAGAGGCCTGAATAGAAAGATCAGTAATAAAAAAGTGGCAGAACAACAACGTATGCAGCCGTACAGAGCATTTGTTTTAGATGGCTGGAAAAAGTCAGAAGTTAATTTAAAAAAAATGAATAAATAAATAAATGAATGAATGAATGAACACCAGTCGAAAAGTTGCTTAGAAGTGGCTGTTCTACAACATATTAAAAGTTAACTTAAAGGTGAACCACCACTTTAAGTGAATAAGTTGGCATCTTACTACCCAGTTTATTTGACTCTCAAACAAGCTTTCCTGAATGATATCTCTTGGCCAAATGTCGATTGGCCAGGCTTCAAACTCCCATTGGATCTAGGAACGAATCAGTTTGTTGATACATACTCCTCGTTATGATCCGATGGGATCATTCGTTATGATTCGTTGGAATCTAGGGCCCACGATTGGATCAGCCCGATATCGCCCACCTCAATGTGGATCCTCTTTATCTGACCTCGCCAAAGCAGCGAATCTCCATATGTATGGCTAGTCTAGTCTTTAGTATCAGTAATATCCCCACAATTAAGGGTGCAGATTTGGGTGATGTACCTGATCAGTTCTGGGGAATGAATAATTGCCTCTACAATGTTCTCCCTAATACAGTGACGGTCCTCCTCGGGGATGGTATGAGGGGGTAATTCTCCTGGTGTCGCCTCTCGGTCCGGCCAGTACTGAGTAATCATATTCTTCAAATAAATAACACCTGCACGGACAAACACAAGTCAAGTGACTGATAGGGCAGTTTTCCTTTTACACCAAGTACTGCAAATCACAAGCAAATGTCTGTATACACCAAAGGTAAAAGGAATGGCAGAACTAGGATTAAAGCTAAACATCACGCAAGTTCAGGGGGGGGGGGTTCCCAAAAAGGCTGGAGTATGAGTAGAGTCATTATGATTGGCACCAAGGACCATCTCTTGTTGCTATGGGCAGGCTGCTCCAATCAATGTCAAGACCTCAGGTTAATAAAATGTTTAGTGTGTATAAGTAAATGGATTTTCTGCCCAAGGGCAAGTTCATGTAGAAAATCGTGTCAGGCCCAGTGATCCTTGCAATCAACACGTGAAAGCTGACAGTTTTATGCCTCTATCATCTGCTGGCAGTAATGATATTAAACTGCTGAGTAAGTTGGATGCAAATTGGCAATTGCGGTGTTCTGTACATCTCCCACCAAATTCCACTATTTGTACCAGATTAGCAGCTGCTGACAGGTCATTTAAGCTTATACACGTCTAGGAGCCCCACTATAAAATTAGCTGCTCCGAGACCCCCCCCGGGGATTGTGCTTTTTGGCAGCTGCAAGAACCAACATAGGATGCGTCTCAGAGCAAAGCCAGCCATACAAGCAGATATAAGCTGCCGGCAGCTTATTGGGCAGTGTATAGGGCCCTCAGAGGGGCATCCCCCGATCAATAACTGCCTGAAAGTCGGGCAGATATTGATTGACGAGGTCTTTGATCTGACCACCCCGTATTCTCCTTGTGATGCAATAGCTGGCCTTACGATCGGATCAGCCCAATATCACCCAGCTCAAGGTGGGCATATCGGGGGGAACATCAACTTGTTTGATGACCTTGCCAAATGAACAGATCTCCATATGTATGCTCAGCTTTAAGGAACCGTAAAATAAAAAGTAACACAAATGTAATGCAGTGTCGCCCCGCACTGGTAAAACTGCTGTGTTTGCTTCAGAAACTCTTCTATAGTTTTATATAAACAAGCTGCTGTGTAGCCATGGGGGCAGCCATTCAAGCACAGGATACACAGTAGATAACAGATAAGTACTACTATAGTTTATATAAACAAGCTGCTGTGTAGCCATGGGGGCAGCCATTCAAGCACAGGATACACAGTAGATAACAGATAAGTACTACTATAGTTTATATAAACAAGCTGCTGTGTAGCCATGGGGGCAGCCATTCAAGCACAGGATACACAGTAGATAACAGATAAGTACTACTATAGTTTATATAAACAAGCTGCTGTGTAGCCATGGGGGCAGCCATTCAAGCACAGGATACACAGTAGATAACAGATAAGTACTACTATAGTTTATATAAACAAGCAGCTGTGTAGCCATGGGGGCAGCCATTCAAGCACAGGATACACAGTAGATAACAGATAAGTACTACTATAGTTTATATAAACAAGCAGCTGTGTAGCCATGGGGGCAGCCATTCAAGCACAGGATACACAGCAGAAAACAGATAAGCTCTGTAGAACATAATGATGTTTTCCCACTATTTAACCTGTGACAGACTTTTTTCAATTTTCAATATTGCTACATAGCAGCTTATTTATATAAACTATAGTAGTGTTTCTGAAGCAAACACCAGTTTTACGAGTGCAGGGCAACACTACATGATATATTCATTACTTTAAAACACTAAGTTTTTGTTGTTACTGTTCCTTTGAGTATCTGGGATACAGCAAGACCAGGATAGGATGTGATATATATATATATATATATAGATAAATAGATACAGTTCTATGCCATGCACTAGCCCAATAGAATCTTCTAGAGAGGATAAATAAAGTTGTTTTGGAATCAGATGACACAGAGAATAGCCAGAATGAAAGGCAAAGTATTGAATGTTCCCAGTGCTGATGAAAAGCCTCGAGGCAGAGCCAGCCGCTTTTGCACCCCGTCCCTCCAGGATTAGCCCTCGTTTGTATTGGCAGGTTGCCCTCATGAAACAATTACATGCACAACACATACTTGCCTGCTTGCCTTACTGGTAACTCCAGTTGCTCAGACATGGTGATCTGAAGCAGAGTTGATACAAAGTGCAAAGACTTGTGGGACTGGAAGAGAAACAAAGTGCAAAGTAGTCAATGTTAGAAATCGGGGCTAAAAACAAGGCACAATAGAGACACCCTTTCATTTCCCTCCGGTGGGGCAATTATTACAGGGAGTTTGAGGAAAACTTCCACTTTAATTGGAAACCGACACACTGGGACCAGTCCAACCTTCTGGCTTAGGAACAGTTAACTCATTTTATTCTTTTTTATATAGTTATTTGCCTTCTTCTGACTTTCTACCAAATTAGGTATTTCACCTTCCAACACTTTTTTTTTCAGCTCAGTTGGTATCAGATAAATCACCAGAAATAAAGACTTTATTTTCTACGTGCGACTGTTTTTCTAATATGGAAGTGTATTAAAGGGGCGGTTCACCTTCAAGTTAACTTTTAGTATATTGTAGAAGGGACAAATCTAAGAAACTTTTCAATAGGTCTTCATTATTTATTTTCCATAGTTTTTTAATGATTTGCAGTTTTCTTCTGTTTCTTTGCAGCTTTCAAATGGGGGTCACTGACCCCATCTAAAAACAAATGCTCTGTAAGGCTACAAATGTATTGTTATTGCTACATTGTATGACTTATTCTATTCAGTCCAACTCCTATTCATATACCAGTCTTTTATTCAAAGCAGTGCAGGGTTGCTAGGGGAATTTGTACCCTAGAAACCAAATTGCTGACACTGCAAACTATAAAAAATGAAAACCAATTGCAAATTGTCTCAGAATATCACTCTCTACATCATACTAAAAGTTAACTCAAAGGTGAACAACCCCTTTAAAGCAGCTCTGGAAGTAGGGGGGGGTCACCTGTAAACTGTTCTAAATCAATAAATTTAAAGGATCCATTTTTGTCCCTGCTGAGTAGAATCCCTGAGTTTCATTAAAGGGTAGATCCCATTTAAGGTAGCTTTTCATATGTCACAGATTGGCCAATTCTAAGCGACTTTTCAATTTGTCTTCAGCAAGACCAGGATGTGAGGATATAGAACTTTACTAGAAGTTACAGTTATATGCCACACACTAGCCCACCCAATAGAACCATCTACAGAGGATAAAGGTTTTTTTTTTTTTTTTTATAGTTTTTGAATGATTTGTCTTCTTCTGAGTTTTCCCAAACTTTCCAATAGGGGTCACTGACCCCATATAAAAAGCAAATGCTCTGTAAGGTTACAAATATAGTCATAGCTACTCTAAATGACTTGTCTTTCTATTCAGGCCTCTCCTATTCCAATCTCTTATTCATATCAATACATGGTTCCTAGGGTAACCTGGACCCTAGCAACCGGAGCGGCTGACACTGCAAACAAGTTTTTGTACTTGAAATCAACAAAAACCAATTACAAATTGTCTCAGAATATCCCTCTCTACATCATACCAACAGTTCATGTAAAGGTGTTCAACTCAGCTGTTATAATTGATACAATAGTTGCTAATACTCCAGAGATGCTGCTGAGAAATGTATCAACTAAATGTTGCAAAATTGTATCAGTTTAGAATCTGCACCTGAATTACTGAGCTGCCCCAGACTCAAACACCAAATCCAGTACACTAAAATTCAACTTTACACTTAAATTTCGGAATTTACAGAATTATAAGCAACTTTCCAATCGGCCTTAAATTTTTTCCTTTAGTGTCTGAATGATGTGCCTTCTTCTGACTCTTTGCAGCATTCAAATTGGGGTCACTGGCCCCATCTAAAAAAAAAAACAAATGCTCTGAAGGCTACACATGTATTGTTACTGCTACATCTTTCTATTCAGGCCTCTCCTATTCATATTCCAGTCTCATTCAAACTGCTGCCTGGTTCCTAAGGTAAACAAGACCATGGCAACCAGATAGAGGCTGAAATTGCAAAGTGGAGAGTTGCTGAATAAAGCTAAATAAGTCCAAAACCTCAAATAAAAACCAATTGTAAATTGTCTCAGAATATCACTTTCAGCATCATTCGAAGAGTTAACTTAAAGGGGAACAACCCCTTTTGCACCTACATTGCACAAGGTCCAATCAATTGAGTGTTTGCTTAACACTGGGTTATTGAAGGTGGGGGAGGATGACTTTCCCTGGACTAACTCAAGCAGCTCATTGTACTTGCCATGGGGAGTGTATATACTGGAACACTTGCCCATTTACCTACTTTAAAGGGGTTGTTCACCTTTGAGTTAACTTTTAGTATAATGTAGAGAGGGATATTCTGAGACAATTTGCAATTGGTTTTCATTTTTTATTGTTTGTGGTTTTATGGTTATTTAGCTTTTTATTCAGTAGCTCTCTAGTTTGCAGTGTCAGCAATTTGGTTTCTAGGGTACAAATTCCCCTAGCAACCCTGCATTGATTTGAATAAGAGACTGGAATATGAATAGGAGAGGGACTGAATAGAATGATAAGTAATAAAAAGTAACAATAACAATACATTTGTAGCCTTACAGAGCATTTGTTTTTAGATGGGGTCAGTGACCCCCATTTGAAAGCTGCAAAGAAACAGAAGAAAATTGCAAATCATTAAAAAACTATGAAAAATAAATAATGAAGACCAATTGAAAAGTTTCTTAGAATTGGCCCTTCTACAATATACTAAAAGTTAATTTGAAGGTGAACCACCCCTTTAACCTCTCCATGTCACTGAATCAGTAGAGGTCAGTTCTCGTTCTGGCAAGCTGCGGTTACTATGATTTTCACCACTGCCGTCTGCTTATTTGCTTTCTTTTCTACTCTCCTCTAAACAAATCTCTGCTCCTTTATGAACTCAATGTTACCAGGGGCAGAGATCACAACACAACACACCCATGTGATGGTGATCACACAAATAACAGCTCCGATTCACCGGGACTTACTTGAACATTAATTTGCACATTGGATAATAACATTAATTCCTTGTTAAGCTCTTATATGAAGGGTAGGGTCCAATCTCCCTCCTGTATCTGTCACTACTCGTTTGTAATGCAGGTCCAGACTGAGAATTAAAATAGGCCCTGGCATTTCAGGTACACAGAGGCCCAAACAGCCCCCTAAATACGGACTTTCTATGGGACCTTATAGTAGCCCCTCTGGCATTTGCCCTAACCCACAAATTGCCAGTCCAGGCCCATTGTAATGTGTGTTTATTGTATGCACCCTTCTATTGTACAGGACTGCTTTATGTGTCAGTTCTCCAAAGTTGGCTGGATTTTGGAGGAAAATATTGCTTTAGTACAGGGAATACCTATGTGACATAGTTTTATGGGATCTCTCTGTACAGACTATGAGCAAACTAAGGGACTGTTCCTGCTGAATTGTGCTTAGTACAGGGAATACCTATGTGTTGCCAGAAAAGTGGATCTATCTTGAGGCATACAGTTGTGCTCATAAGTTTACACACCCTGGCAGAATTTATGATTTCTTAACCATTTTTCAGAGAATATGAATGATAACACAAACGTTTCTTTCACTCATGGTTAGCGGGTTGGCTGAAGTCATTTATTGTCAACCAATGGTGTTTACTCTTCTTTTTAAATCATAATCACTAAAACTTCCCGAATTACCCCGCTGATTGGCATTTTCAATTCCTTTGATATTTTCTTCTATCCCTTTCCTGTTTTATAGAGTTCAACTCCCTTTTCCCACAGATCCCACAGACAATTCTTTTCCCCATGACTTAGAATCCAATAAAAAACATGAGTGCAGCACTGGATGAAAGATACAAGGGTCTGTCAGGAGAAAGTCATTGACCTTTTATACACACCCACTAATTACAAGCAAACAGATCACAGGTGAAGTTACCTTTAATAGCCATTCTAACCCTTTTGTGTCAAGTTGTGTGCATTTTCCAAATCACCAGGGGGTGGAAACTTTTGATCAGGGTCATTTGGGGAGTTTGTGTAGTGATTATGATTAAAAAGAGTAAACACAGTGGTTTGACAATAAATGGCTTCAGCCAATCACTAACCATGAGTTAAAGAAAAGTTTGTGTGTTATCTTTCATATTCATACACGTAACGAATATCGCACGGAAACACGTTTCGTACTGTTTTATCTGTGCATTTATGGTCATTGGAAGCAAAAAACAGCCTATTGGGTTTATTTCAGGTTTAAATAAATTTTAAGTAGATCCAATACATGGAGAAGGGGGAATGTCAGCATGTGCAGGAGGGGTCAGTGGCCATTGAGTGTGATGTGGGGCTTGTGTGTTATTTCCACTCATCCTCCTGTAACACAGACTGTGGCAGCTGACAGCACTGCAAGCAGGAAATGACTAAGGGCAGGAGGCGGAGCTAGGGTGGGAGGAAACTTGCATTCCAGCCTCATTCCTGAGCCCAATAATGCTCTGCAAAGCATGACATCATAACCCAGCACATGGCTCAGCCCAGGAAACTTCTTTATATCAACTTCATCTGCGACTGGCAACTCCACGATCAACTAAAATGCTCATACCAGTGATTATATGTGATGCCCTGGTACCCCTGGAACTATAGTGACACCCCAATGTTTCTATATATCTGTAACCTTGTTATGAGCTAAGGGGGCCCAGTCTGAAGGTCAGTTAGGGGGAGATTTGGGGAGAGTTATAATACAATGCAGGGAAATTTATTACAAAAAAAAAACAAGACAAGGCTCACATCCAGGCAATATACAGAGAAAAACATAAAACATTTGTGGGGTGCAGTGTCAGTTCCAGACCATACAGAGACATAAACGACTAACAACTGGGGTTAATGGAGGGGTGTGTCAGGGACAAGGCATACATAGAGATGTATAACAGTATATTAGACACGTTAGTGCAGTGCAATTAAAGGATAAGTAGCAAAGTAACAACATTGGGGTAGAGTAGCTGTAGTACTTATGAGTAAAATACACATGACTAAGGTGCAGGGAAGGGATATGTAGGGGTATAATATCTATGTTTAGCCTGGTTGTACTGGGGAAAGTGTCAGTGAAAAGGAGTATGGAGGAATATACATTATTGGGGTGCAGTGACAAGGGATACTCAATACACATTATCGGCATTGCCTGGCAGAAGTATAATGGGGACAGAGCCCTCAGACAATCCAGCTGCTGGGGTGAAACAGAACTGGAGGGATATAATACACAGGATTGTGGGTCAGTGTGACTGGCAGATATATTGGCATATAATACACATTATTAGGGTGCAATGACATGGCATAATTGGGGGGAATGACAAGTTTGGAGGGAGGTGCAAGGGGACTAGGAATAGAACAACACATATAAGAAAGACCATAAAATATTGTCGGTCAGTGTAATAGGAAATATATAAATATAATAGGGCACAGCAGGGATTCCACTAGAGAATAACACTGATATCACACATTATCAGGGGGCAGTGATATACAGACATTATTGGGGGTCAGTGTGACAGGGATATACAGGCGTATAATAGACATTATTGGGG
>CM044437.1:4223241-4238715 GCA_024363595.1 Xenopus borealis | reverse complement strand
TGGCTGGTTGCCAACCCAGAGATAGACTGCTACGAATATCTGGAAATAAATACTGGTATCAACCCCCAATCAAACCAGGTGCCCTCTAAGTTTCCTTCCGCTGACTGCTGATGTGTATCTCAACATATATTTCACTGCGTGTAACTTAATATTAATACTGGATACTCATGTCATCTTATTTGTATGGTCATAGCAATGCAAGTTTATGTATGTGTTGTTGTGTTGAGAAAATGTTAAATAAAAACCTTTAAAAAAAAAAAAAAGTTTCAGCTTGTCTTTAACTTAAAGGAAGAGTTCAGTGATAACTGTCAGTATGACAGTATGACGTAGAGACAATTTGCAACTGAATTTGTTATTATTTGTGGTTTTTGACTTATTTAGCTTTTTATTCAGCAGCTCTCCAGTTTGTAATTTCAGCCATCTGGTTGCTAGGGTCCCAGCTTACCCTAGCAACCATACACCGATATGAATAACAGACTGGAATGTGAATAGGAGAGGCCTGAATAGAAAGAGAAGCAATAGAAATTAACAGTAACGGGCAGATTTATCAAGGGTCGAATTTCGAGGGTTTAAAAACCCTCGAATTCGACCCTCGGAATTTTCCACGAAGGTAAAAGCCGACGAGATCGAATTTGTAGTATTTTACTGATATTCGATCTATCGAATGGCGACTGTCCGAAAAAAATTGGATGATTTCTATTCGATCAAAAATAAATACTTCAAAAAAGCCTATGGGAGCTTCCCATAGGCAAATATAGAAACTTGGTAGGTTTAATCTGGCGAATAAAATTTTAAAGGGCAAGTATTTCGAACATTGAAAAGGTTGAACGATTTTCTTATTCGAAACGTCCGATTTATTCGAATCATTCGATCGAATTTAGCAAATTCGATGGTTGAATTAGCCCAAGAAAAATTAGAAAAATCTAATTTTTTGCATTTGAATCCTTCGCCCAGGCTTAGTAAATCTGCCCCTAAATGTGTAGCCTTGCCAAGCGTTTGCTTATTAGAAGGGGTCAGCGACGCCCATTTGAAAGCTGCAAAGATTCAGAAAAAAAGGTAAATAATTATAAAAATATAAGGAATAAATAATGAAAACCAATTGAAAAGTTGCTTAGAACTGGCCATTCTATTGCGTACTAAAAATGATTTTAAAGGTGAACCGTCCCTTTAAAGACTATTGAGAGTGCAACCCCAATGGAAAGAGTGCTGAGTGCAAAGCAAATAAGTCCCTCTGAAGTGCTGCAGGGGTTGATGAACCATAATCCAGGTTTATAGAACAATTTTATTTAAAAAACTATGACACTGTACCATTTATAGCAGAAAGGATTCTTACAATAGAAGAACTTTGTACAATTATTAGTGTAAGAAATCACCACAAGGGGGCGCCTCTGCCATGTAAAAACATTTTACATCTGAAATGACTGTTTGCTTATATAAAAAGCTACCAATGACAGCAGTTGCGGGTTTTACGCCATGATTTAGAAATAGGAAACACGGGTGATTTGGGGGTGATACTGTTAATGCAGGATATATACGTCGGGGGCGGGGCAGCCTGTGCTCCTCCGGGGGTGTAGCTGGAGGGACGCAGGTTGCCCTTGCCTCTGCTATACACATCTAGATCTGCAAACTTGCCCAGTGGATCTTCACCAGTGACCAGAGCCAGAAACTGCACCCCCCCCCAATGCTGTTCATTTAGTCAGGGTGGGGAATGTGGCAGTTGTAGTGTGTCAGTTTTTGAGCCCAGTTCTTATTGGTTGAAACTGTCCGCTTGTATACAGGCAACTGTAACAGCACACGTTTGATCCCATATGACTTCCATGATTGTGTCCATAAAAGCAACTGAGCCACATCTGACTGCCATTGCTGTGTTTTACTGCAGAGTGAGGTTGTGCCGGCCCCTTTGGTAGTGAAACAGTTAAGCTTCAATAATGCACTTTGATACTGCAGGTTCTTCCCTACTGAATCTCCCATCACAAAGGCCAAGGTAAGTCACTGAAATCCACAGGGCCCCCCAGACCCGCGTCCGCCTCTAAGAGGCTCATGATCACCGCCATGGCAGCTTCGTCGTTACTGGGGCTACTGGAGCCGTGCTCTGTTTCTGTCATGTATGTGTCCATTTGAGAACTGTCGCCTGCACAGAGAGGGAGAGGAAAAGATGCGGCAAAGGGTAAGTGCATCTTTAACGTTAAATACAGAAAGAGATCGGGGGCTTGATGTGCAGATGAAATGCACTTTATCATCTCTAGTTTGCTAAAAATCAACCTCTATTTCCTGTTTCTGACTCATCACATTATAACTTGCTGCAGGAAATGTCACTGATTTCCATGATGGCGGCCCCCTGGCAGGGGAGGGATTACATTCATTAGGGATGTCCTGCCTGGTGCAGGGAGCTGCTGGGTGGGGTCTGATAACCCACTCCTTTTTTGTATTTTTTAAACTGGCCAATCACAACGACCCATCAGAGTGCTGGTTGGCTGCCAGATCATCTAACTTTTAAGACAGCAACTATTTTATTGCAGTGTTGAACATTAAAGGGGAACCATAGTGAAAATTTTACATCACACTGAAATAAGATATTTCTACATAGTATCACTTAATTCTGAACTGTTTATGAAACAATGAAGTTGTTCTTCACTCTCCCCCCTCTCAGTGTCTGTTATTCTGATTTTGATTGACAGCTCAATTCAATATATGGGGGTCCTCCCTAGAAGATGTGCTCACTCTTTTAAAATCACCAGAACTCCGGTCTCTCTACATGCAGAATTTATCTTGTTAGATTTCGTCTGTACTGGAATCCGTTATTTGAGTGAGCTCTAATGCATCTGATAGGAAAGGGCTCCCCCCCATTAAAAGATATATTGGATGTAACTGTCAATAAATATCTGACAGCCAGCTCCAGCACAAAGACAGACTGAAGAGAAACAGATGCTGACAGAGGGACAGTGAAGATAAACTTGATTATTTCAGAAATGATACAGAATTTTTAAGCTTAGAAAGTTTCTTATTTCAGTATGCTGAAGCTTATATTACATTTTTATTTTTGTGATCGTTCCCCTTTAATGATGAAACTATCGTAATTGCTACTTACCAGGTATTGATGAACTGTCTGAGTATGGGAATCCATAACTGTCCATTCCAGGCACTAATGCGGATATTTGATCGATACCCCCACCATTGGACATCTGGAGAAAGCACACAGTGTAAGACTAAAGCATTGGATTCGGGCAGCTGCTAAGCCAGGGGTCCCCAACCTATTTTACCCGTGAGCCACATTCAAAAATAAAGAGTTGGGGAGCAACACAAGCATGCAAAAACTTTCTGGGGTGCCAAATAAGAGCTGTATTTGTCTATTTGGTGGCCCCTATGTGGACTGGCAGACTGCAGGAGGATGGTTTTTATGGAATAAAAACTTGCCTTCAAGCCTGGAATTCAAAAATAAACACTGGGAGCAACATCCAAGGGGTTGTGAGCAGAATGTTGCTCGCCAGCTGCTGGATGGGGGATCAGTGTGCGAAGCAATTCATAGAAGCTGATACAAATGAGATCACACTAGTAGCAGCGCCTCTTGGTGGCTATAAAGAGTAAACACTGGCAGAAAGGGGCCCAGATTTTATCTTCCATAATGTTTTGAGCAACAACAGCCTGAAAGCAGTATTTCTATTTAATTAGAGTTAGAGAGCTGAAAAAGCAGGAAGTAGTGTTCTGTTCTGTTACACATCCACTCACTCCAGCCTTTATACATTACATTTTTGCCTAACTAACTATATTAGATACATTTTTTATTTTGCACAGCCTATTTAAACAGTTTTTATTTTACACTGAACTGTTCCTTTAATCTTGATTATATATTATCATAATTTAATAATGAACCCTGTAGCATATGCTTCTATGAGAGATGAACCTCCCTTTTTGCTAATGGTCTGATGATTTTCCCACGCTCCCTAACAGCAGCCCAGAGCCCACTGAGCATGTGCAGTGCCACTGGCAAATTTGAAGGGCTGGGTCATTAATGTTACAGGACTGCTGAACCTCTGGGCTGGTACAGTATATAAAATACAGCAATTCTAGACATTCAGTGTTAGGCTTTAGTGCTTAATTAACTTCTACAAATCACCTTTTTGCCTCCTGGAGAAGCTGCATCTGGAGGTGGGGTGCTGAAATTGAGAGGGCTGGATCCACAGCTCGACGGGGAGGAGCCCCGTGTCCTGTTTAAATGGAAATGTTACAAATCAGGCTGGTACAGTGACATTTTGTATCAATAATGTCAAGATTCAGCCTTTCCCACCTGTGAAACTCCAGTATCTCATCTGCAATCATTCTGCCAATCTTCCCAGCACCAGCACTTGTTCCACCTGGAATGCCAGGAACTGCAGGATGGTTCCTTTTTGTGCCAACTGCATGAGCAAGGAAAACTGATGAGCCAATGTAATGATCTCCAATATAACAATAGTGTTCAGGCATTACAAAATTCACTGGTCACTCTAATGTGTGGTTTGGGACTGTGGAAGATGGTGCGTATAGTAGCAATAATGTCTGGGAAGGGAGTGTGACTGTGGGATAGCAGGTATAGTAGGGAGAGATGGTGTCTATAGTAACAGTGGATAATAGTCTCTGGGAGTGTGACTGTGGGATAGCAGGTATAGTAAGGAGAGATGGTGTCTATAGTAACAGTGGATAATAGTCTCTGGGAAGGGAGTGTGACTGTGGGATAGCAGGTATAGTAGGGAGAGATGGTGTCTATAGTAACAGTGGATAATAGTCTCTGGGAAGGGAGTGTGACTGTGGGATAGCAGGTATAGTAGGGAGAGATGGTGCCTATAGTAACAGTGGATAATAGTCTCTGGGAAGGGAGTGTGACTGTGGGATAGCAGGTATAGTAGGGAGAGATGGTGCCTATAGTAACGGTGGATAATAGTCTCTGGGAGTGTGACTGTGGGATAGCAGGTATAGTGGGGAGAGATGGTGCCTATAGTAACAGTGGATAATAGTCTCTGGGAAGGGACTGAGGTGTAGTAGTACTAGTAAAGAAGAAAAGTACATACCTTCACCAGACTGTAGTACACTGTCCATGCTTGGGGGAGAAGCTGACAAATGAGAGAATGTAGAGTCTCCGGCATCGAGAATGTTGGCTCTGAAATGCCATGATACAAAATGATGAAATAAATTAAAGGAATTGTTCAGTATAAAAATAAAAACAGGTTAAATAGATAACCTGTGCAAAATAAAAAATGTTTCAAATATAGTTAGTTATCCAAATGTAATGTATAAAGGCCTGGAAACAAGGCTGTTATATATAACAGAAAACTACTTCCTGCTTTGCAGCTCTCCTTGTTTCCAGGCAGTAACCAATCAGTGACTTGGAGGCGGGGGCATATGGGTCATAACTGTTGTTTTTTAATCTGAGTTGAATGCTGGGGATCAATTGTAAACTCATGGAACAGTTATGTCCCATGTGGCTCCCATTCAGGTCGCTGACTAACACAAATCAGTGTTCTGTTATGGTAAACATCAAGTCACTCCAGTCTTTATACATTATATTTTTGGCTAACTATTAAATACATTAGATACACAGCCTGTCTATTTACCCAGTTTTTATTTTTATACTGAACGGTTTGTTCCTTTAAAAGTCACAATAGTGGGATATGGCCGGTACGTGTCCCAGAAGCCAAGATGGCAGAGGCCATTCCTTCACATGGTAAAGCAAGTTTGTAATTATTGGGGATACGGGCAGGTGCCATATTAGCAGATTCAAAAAATAATAAAATGTAACTTACGAGACAACGGTGTTGGTGGAGACGATATATTCTACTTCTTTGGTCCATGGGTTCATGAAACTGAACCAGCGACTTTTCAAGGTGATGAAGGAGCCGTCCTTGATTTTGAACTTATAACAATTGGTTGTGATCTTCTCTCTGGTCTGTAGGACTGGGGGTGAGACAGAAGGGTAATGTTTAAAGGGCAGGTAGTAACAAACAGGCCCACTGTCCATATTGTGTGTCTATGTAATGACTTTACCTTGCCTGTGGCATTCGGCGAGATTCCCTATATCATCATGATGGAAATACTCATAGCAAGATGTTCCCAGGAGCTCCTGCGGTAAATATCCAAGGATTGCAGTTGCCCTGTGGTGGAGACACACAGAGACAGTGAAGGGCAACATACAACATTAAATTATGCAAGTCTCTTAGAAAACCTAAAGGAGAAAAATGGTGTCGGTACTTTAAAGGAACAGTTCAGTGTAAAGATAAAAACTGGGTAAATAGATAAAATATAGTTAGTTAGCCAAAAATGTAATGTATAAAGGCTGGAGTGAGTGGATGTGTAACAGAACAGAACACTACTTCCTGCTTTTCAGCTCTCTTGGTTACCAGGCAGCAATCAGTGAGTTGGGGGGGGGGGGGGGGACATGGGACATAACAGTTGCTTTTGAATCTGAGCTGAATGCAGAGGAGCAATTACAAACTCACTGACCAGTTATGTCCCATGTGGCCCCCCTTATAGTCACTGACTAACTCACAGTTAAAGAGCTAAAAAGCAGGAAGTAGTGTTCTGTTCTGTTCCACATACACACATACAGCCTTTATACATTACATTTTTGGCTAACTATTTCAGAATTTTTTTTATTTTGCACAGCCTGTTTTTATTTTTACACTGAACTGTTCCTTTAATGATATCTTCAGGCAGCAGTGTTGTAAATATTAGGTAGTAGTCCTTACCTCTGGTCTACAAAAACAAACTTCCCATCCACGGCATGCCTTGATACGTATTCTGTGGATTTGACTCGAATCTCCCCATTGCCAGGCTGCGGTACTATGTGGGGGTGCAACCGGCCAATGGCAACTAAGCAGCTCAGATTGCACCCTTCGTTGTCTGGTTCGTTATCTTCGTCCAGCCCCATTTTTGTGGGCGGCCAGCTCTTGAGATATCCAGTGCTGTGTATAGTGCAAAAACTCTTCCGATCTGCTGCAAAACAAAAAACTGGGAGTTATCTGGAGGTCACCCCCTCAAAATCCTTAAATACTCAAGCTTGCTGATCATAGTCTTGCTCTTGCAGTCACTTAAAGAGACATGGTCACTTTTAACTAACATTACAGTACCCGAAATTACATTAACTTCTTCCATGCCCCACATAAACTTGCAGGGCTACACGGATCAACAAGAAACCTGGAAAAGTAGATTCTTTAGCAGCAGATAATGGGTTAATATATTTTCTTGCCCCAAAGCCTGGCACCCCCTGTTGTTCAGGTTTGGCATATACTTTACCTTTCTTTTTGGAACAGTTGGATGGGAAATCTTTGTTTTCTACTTTCACTGAAGGTCTGTTGCATTTCATTCGACAAAAGAAGGAGCGGCGGGCACCGGAGCAAAGCCGAGAGGGCCCCGGAGTGATGTCGGTTTTTACAGGAAGGCCGGCTGAATAAGAACAGGGGGAGATGTGAGTCTGACACCTTTATATTTGCCCCAGTGGTACAGCAGAAATGCCCCACATGTGGTACCCTCACATGAAATGCCTGACGCAAACTCCCACCTACTTTTTGCATCAATGAGTCTCTCCCGGGGGGCTGTGTCTGAGGACGAGAGCTGCTCCTTAACTTTGGCAATATCTTTAGGATGCAGGTAGTCAAACAAGCTCTGGCCAATCAGATCATTCTTGGAAGAACAGAATAGTTGTGTCAGAAATATTGGAGTTAAAGGGAAACCAACATTATAGGAGCAACATTGTGATGCTGTTTTATTATTCAGAGAGGCAGAGGCACCAATTACAGTATTTTACCCCCAACAGTTGATTAGTGTATCTTACTGGCAACCTCCAAGTCTGGTTGCTCTACTGATCAGCTATGTAACTTGTCTTCCCCACATAGAGCTGCCACATTGCTTATCCCCCCTCTTCCCATTCATAAACTGACAGCTAGAGATGCAACACAGTCCCTAAGTTTGCTCATAGTCTGTACAGAGAGATCCCATAAAACTATGTCACATAGGTATTCCCTGTACTAAGCACAATTCAGCAGGAACAGTCCCTAAGTTTGCTCATAGTCTGTACAGAGAGATCCCATAAAACTATGTCACATAGGTATTCCCTGTACGAAGCACAATTCAGCAGGAACAGTCCCTAAGTTTGCTCATAGTCTGTACAGAGAGATCCCATAAAACTGTCACATAGGTATTCCCTGTACTAAGCACAATTCAGCAGGAACAGCACCTAAGTTCACTTGTAACAACTGCATACATAAACATTGGTTTGAGAGGTTCCCAGTCATGTTTACCCTAACCCAATGTCCTTCACCGCTGCTTTATGGGTATGCTTGGTTGGTGTATATAACTTGGAGCCATTTACCTGGCTGTAATTGAGGATCTTGAAAACCGATTCTGAAACAAAGAGGATTTTCCCTCGGTCACAGCCGACCACGAAAAGGAATCCGTCTGCCGCCTGGATGGAACAGGGAGTTGTTAGCACTCTAATCAGAGTGCACCTTACATACGGAGTTAAACAGTGGAGCAGTTACAATGACCCACCCTGAGAATCAGTTGCTTGAGCTCGTCGTCTGAGAGAAAAGCAGGTTTGTAGTTTGCCTCTGTGTAGGGGTTGGCAGCACCTGAAAAAGAGGAGACATGTCAATCAGTGCCATGACACAGGCCTACCCATGCACCTCTCTGGCACCCACACAGGTGTTTTCAAAAATGAGTCTGACCAATGCTCATAAGTAAACCTTTCAGTGGAAAATTGATCAGGGGGCTATTCTAAGCACTTTTGTCATTTATATTCATTATTTATTCTTTTTTTCATTACACGATATGAAGGGATACATGTGCTGTTTATATGAATGAATTTTGTTACAACAGCGCCACCTGTTGATCAGTTTCCCTCCAGTCTAGTTAGAAAAGATTTGAGAAAGGTTTCTATTTTTTTTAGCAGAAGAACATCAGAGCAGCCTCTTTCTTTCTCCTGAAAACGTCCTTGACTACTTGGTGGTCAGACTGGTGGGAAACTGACCAGCAGGTGGCGCTGTTGGAACAAAATTAATTCATATTAACAATACATGTATCCCTTAATATCTTGGAATGAAAAAAGAATAAATAATGAATCAAAATGATGAAAGTGATGAGAATAGCCCCCTCATCAATTTTGCATTCCCTTATTTTAAAATTATCCTTTCATCCCTCATTAGTCCCTAGCTATTCTGGTAATTCCAGGGACCTACAGCGCATACAAATGCTAATGAAATTAGTAACAAGTACGCATTACTGCACTGTGGGTTGTAAGTAACTCACCTCGCAGCGTTTTCATGTGTTGGACAGCCATGCGGAGCACGGTGAGCTTATCCAGCTTGCGGGACATGGCGTTGCACGTGGGAACAAGAGACGCCAGCTCATCGATGAAGCTGTTCATTTTATCTCTCCGCCTCTTCTCAATCTGACTGTGAGCCTCCCTTTAAGACAAGGGTCAGGCATGATAAAGCTGAATCTCTTACAACTTCAGTAGTAAACCAAAGAAATACCATTGTATAGCAAAGACTGTGCTCGATCATATGGTGCCATCCAAACTAAATGCCATCTAACCGTCTGGATTTAAAGGGGTTGTTCACCTTTGAGTTAACTTTTAGTATGATGTTGTAGAGAGTGATAATCTGAGGCAATTTGCAATTGGTTTTCATTTTTTATGGCTTTTGTGTTACTTGGGTTTTTATTCAGAAGCTCTCCAGTTTGTAATGTTTAGCAATCTGGTTGCTAGGGTCCAACATACCCTAGCAACCATGCATTGATTTGAATTAGAGATGTGAATATGAATAGGAGAGTCCTGAAAAAGATGAGTAATAAAAAGTAGCAATAGCAATAAATTTGTAGCCTTACAGAGCATTTCTTTTTGGATGGCGTTAGTGACCCCCTTTTGAAAGCTGGAAAGAGTCAGAAGAAAAAGGCAAAACAATTACAAAAATGTACAAAATAAATAATTAAGACCAATTGAAAAGTTGCTTAGAATTGCCCATTCTAAAACACTACAAGTTAACTTAAAGGTGAAACACTCCTTTAAAGAGACTCTAGGGATGTCATAATCCACAAAGTCGTTACTCATTCCATGAATCAGCAGGCTATTAATACTCATTCCTCTGTTACTCTAAAGATACTCACAGTACATGATCCATTACATCGGCATTGAGTATCAGTAACCAGATCTGATGGTGAAGGAGCAGAGGCCATGCCTAGGAACCCCCTTCAGGCTTCTAACAGCTGCTTCCCACCAGTTCTGCCTCTAGGGTTGCCACCTTTTCTTGAAAAAAATACAGGCCTTCCTATATATTTATCTTTTTTTCCTATTAATAACATTGGGATCCACCATCAAAAATACCAACAGGCCGGTAAAATACCGGCCAGGTGGCAACCCTATCTGCCTCCCAGCTGAGACCAAAATATTCCATCTCTGGTTTCACTGACCACACTGCTGCACCCCAACGACTAAATGGAAGCACTGGCTTCAGGCCTCACACTCACTCACTCAACACACTCACTCAGCACACTAATCACAGTCACACTTCACACAGCACACTCAATTTATCAGTAAGGAAGACAAAGGTTCTCACCGTGCATTTCTTAGTCGCCCCTCGCTAAAGTCCAACCTGAAATACAAAAATATTCAGGATAATTAGTATCAAACTCAGATTGCTTTGTGCTCCCTGAATCTCACATACATTCATAATATTGTGGATTAAACACGTTTCTATTAAGCCTTTGTCAGTACAGGAGTGCATTCTATTTCTGACCACTAGATGAGCCCATTTCATTGGAGTTGGCAGAAAATTCCTGAGCGAGACTGTTACCCACTAATACAAAGAACAGGGGATTGCTCCATTAGACCAATACACATGAGGGCATTACTCACAGTCCATGGGGGTCATCCTTGTCTGTATCCATTCCCTCACTGTAGCTTAGAGAAAGATAAAGCAGCATTAGTGAGGCAAGCCAAACCCTACATATTGTATCAGCTGTATACTGGAGACAGGGGCAGTTGGGCTGCAGCAGGGGTGATTATACTGGGTACATGGTGCCATTACTCTAGGGAAGAGTACATCAGGATACAGAAGAACTGGAGCTTCTGATGATAATGATTCTATACTTGGCACAGCAGCAGCAGCAGCAGGCTCTAATTATAACTATTAGCTTGTTTCCTGCACTCTATAGGCCAGCCATGCAGCTCTGTATATATCTCATGTCTGATATGGACCAGAAGCTTACTGGGAGGCAAAGGAACTGGCAGCGGGAATATTAATACTCACTCGAATGAGAAGCCATCAGTCCTGAAGGAAGGAAACAAAAGAGTGTGTGCATGAGTGGCCATATAATATTACAGGAACAATAACAATACAATGTATCCAAACTTTTTAGCTACAGGGGTCAGTGACCCCCCATTTGAAAAGATACTAAGAGATGAAAAATAACTGAGAAAATGAAATTCAAATTGAACAGAAAAGAAATTGAGTAATAAACTGAACTGAGGCAGTGTCTGGCAAATGTCAGTGCCATGTCTGCGACACAAAGGGGCAGCACTCTGACCCAATTCTCTTAGTTCCTGGACAGAAGCAAGGATCAGGGTCACATGGGCTTATATAAGTTAGATAGGAAAGAGGGCGGAACATCTCATACTCACTGATAATCTGTCAGGCTCCCTTTCCTTTTGCGGTTGCAGTCAATCCCTCCCATTCCCAGGGAGCTGGAGATGAGGTCGGTGGAGCCAGGGGACATGAAATCATTCATTGTGGAGGAAATATCCATTCTTTGGTCGGCCATTGGTTCATCTGCAGCAGCCAATAAGAGACAAAATTCATATTGATTAAAAGGAATATTGGGAAGCCCTTCTGATTGGGTTATAAAACAAGCCAATTAGAGAAGGGGGTTACTTTCCTCTTATACAAGGCGGTATTTCACTTGTAACCTTATCTGTTTAACGCCATGTATGTAAGTGGAGATGGGGCAGCCACACACCGTGCGTTATACACCAGTGTTCCTTTATATAGGGAAGAACAGATCAAAGGCAAAGCGTGCCCAGGAAACACAAAAACAACCACAGAGTGGGGTTACTGCGCTGTACAGAGATTATACATCAGTCCCTCCCCTGTGGAACTCACAATCTAGGGCCAATTTTATGAGAAGCCAATGAACCTTCCTGTGTGTATTTAGAGTGTGGGAGGAAATCGCCACACTGTGCGTGTGTGTGTGTGTATGTGTCTGTAAGTCCAGGGAAGCAATTTGCAATTGGTCTCAGCTTTTTATATTTTGTGGTGATGTGTTCAGCAGCTCTTCACTATCAATCTAGTTGCTAGGGTTCAATTTCCCCTAGCATCAAGACAAACATTCCATCTGCCTTTAACCTTCTTCAATGGCCTGTTCTGCTGTAATGGGAGAGGCCAGAGGAAGGGAATAGGGAACCTCCTGTAACAATTTCATATATTCCCAATACGTGAAATCTCCTCACCTGAATGATTGTGTCTAAGAGAAGCGAAAGGGTTGTGAGTTAATGGGGCCCCCGGGAGCCATGGGAAGTCAGTCACCTTCTGGCACTCATGCCTCAGAGTCTGGGAAAAAATGGATTTTAGTTATTGTCCTGTTTTATTTCTAAAGACATTGCATTTTCATAATAAAGAATAACTTCATAATAATACCTTTATAATAGTACCTTCATAATAAGGAATAGTTTTATGGGATCTCTCTGTACAGACTATGAGTAAACTTAGGGACTGTTCCTGCTGAATTGTGCTTAGTACAGGGAATACTTATGTGACATAGTTTTATGGGATCTCTCTGTACAGACTATGAGCAAACTTAGGGACTGTTCCTGCTGAATTGTGCTTAGTACAGGGAATACCTATGTGACATAGTTTTATGCTATCCCTCTGTACAGACTATGAGCAAACTTAGAGACTGTTCCTGCTGAATTGTGCTTAGTACAGGGAATACCTATGTGACATAGTTTTATGGGATCTCTCTGTACAGACTATGAGCAAACTTAGGGACTGTTCCTGCTGAATTGTGCTTAGTACAGGGAATACCTATGTGACATAGTTTTATGGGATCTCTCTGTACAGACTATGAGCAAACTTAGAGACTGTTCCTGCTGAATTGTGCTTAGTACAGGGAATACTTATGTGACATAGTTTTATGGGATCTCTCTGTACAGACTATGAGCAAACTTAGGGACTGTTCTTGCTGAATTGTGCTTAGTACAGGGAATACCTATGTGACATAGTTTATGGGATCTCTCTGTACAAACTATGAGCAAACTTAGGGACTGTTCCTGCTGAATTGTGCTTAGTACAGGGGAATACCTATGTGACATAGTTTTATGGGATCTCTCTGTACAGACTATGAGCAAACTTAGGGACTGTTCCTGCTGAATTGTGCTTAGTACAGGGAATACCTATGTGACATAGTTTATGGGATCTCTCTGTACAAACTATGAGCAAACTTAGGGACTGTTCCTGCTGAATTGTGCTTAGTACAGGGGAATACCTATGCTGCCATAGTTTTATGGGACCTCTCTACACAGTTTATGAGCAAACGTATGGGACTGCAAAATTTTGCTTAGTACAGGGAAATAGCTATGATGGTATCTCTCTGTACAGTATATAGATAAATATGACAATGATCTGGAATTCCTCTGGACCAATGCCCTTACTATAAATAAGGCATGTGGGGGAGAAAAAAGGTAACATTAAGGAGAGATCTGATTGGTGCTTTGATCATTACAACCCAGTTCTACCTGATGGTGCAATTGGCTTGACATTATTACCAATAAATGTGTGTAACAGTGAAAGGCAGAAGTGGCTCTGGGGCAATTCCAATCATTCTGTGCCCGTAGCTATATGGACGGGGAAATATATTTTATATATAACATCAGCCTCTCATCTAGATCAGTGTAACCCCCCTCCCATTAATTTCCAGTCAGCTCCCACCCCTACACTATAATCCTGTCTCTGCAGTATCTACTTCCCTTTAGTTACCTGGAATCACTTTCTCTCCCCCGTGCCTCGCACCATGCACCAATTAGATGCAGCCCCCCCCTGCCTCAGTAGGGCTAGTGCCAAGAAGCTGAACACCAGAAGCACCGGCGCTTCTATATTTAGTGACAGGGACCGACGTCATTCAAGTGACTAAACAATTAAATGGAGAAGGGGAGCATAGAGAGGCACGGGGGGTGGGGTTTAAATAAAAGACACAGGACAAGCCTGTGTCCATGATTAGCCCAATCATGTGAGTAATGAGCATCTCGCTGAGAAAATCAAGGTCAGTATAAAAAAAAAATATAGGTCAACTGAGTCAGCGCCAAGGAGCGGGACTGTATGTTCCATGGCTGTATCATTATACAACTGCCCCCAGGGCACCCCTGCAGCGGGCTGGGGCATTGTGGGTAGATTAAAGGGGTCACTGCTCTGAGCAAAGCGTTTAACAATAACACACGCCGAGGGGAACTGTCATCTCTCTTTCAATCACATTGTATTTGTCTCCCAGAAGGGGATAAATGAAAAGACAGGAATGGGGAATGCTGGGAGGAAGCAAAAGTGGCACAGTAGTTGGCATGGCTGCCTCAGGTTTCATTATGTAATAATATAAATACCCCCTGGTACCAGATGCAAATAAGGATGGAAACAGAAATGACCTCACTGGGGGACAAACAGAGCAGTACTTGCAGGAAGGGAGTTCCGGGTCAAAGCAAATTTAGTAGGGAAAGCTGGAGACAGTGGGGGAAAAAGCGGAACAGGAAGACAGCAACACTTTTTATGGGTGTAGCTGTAGCTGGACCTTCAGCTGTTGTTGAAATACAACTCTCAGTCTCTTTGTCTAGGCCCTACCACAGTTACAGACAGCCATGTGTCCTAAACATATAGGTTACATCATACCTCCCAACATTTTGGAAGTAAAAAGATGGACAAAAATTTTTTCCGCACGTAATACTGCCAATTTTGACCACGCCCATTTTTGTGGTCACTCCCCCTAATTACCAACTGTTCCAATTACTTATTTTCTTATCTCAAAATTGTTACAAAGCATCTTATTTGCACCTGTTAGCTGTTCTGGACTCTCTGCCAAAAGCCAATTAAGTTAGAAACTTTGTTTCTTTTTCTGGCTGTTCAGTGCAGAGAAAATAGAGACTTTCCACTGCGGGTTGAGCTGTCAAAAGAGGGACTGTCCTGCTGGGAGGTATGGTTACACACAAACACAAATCAATATAGGAGTGAACGAGAGCCCTGCTCTTAAGAGCTTACAATCTGATTATGCCCAGTATAACCATATATATAGCCACAAGGCCCATTGCTTATCTGTACGAGTTCAGTGGTTTTGTTGGTGCTGCCTCTGCTATATGTTCTTTAGGTTCCCTTGACAACACAAGTGATTTGATCTTTCTGTTCCCTGACAGACTATATCTCAGACAGGGATATGAGCCATATGACCTGCCCAGTCCAATTACGTCCCCCCCCCCCC
>CM044437.1:4186573-4207488 GCA_024363595.1 Xenopus borealis | reverse complement strand
TGGGGTACAGAGGAAATGATGGTTACGTAGAAGTGACATCACATCCTCCAGCAGTCTGGCACCCCTAGTAGCCACTACATACAGCTATGTGTATGGGTGCTGCTGGTGAGGACAGGAGGATGGTTATGGGTGCTGAAAAGACAGGAGGATACATAGGAAACAGTTGGTGAAACAATATCTACCTTTATATTTTGTTTATTTTTAATCATTCTAAATACATCTAATATTTGTTGTGTGTGTGTGTGTATAAATGCAAGATAATCATATGCGGACAGCTTGGTCCTTGCAGCTAAACAGTTGGAGGTGCATAGAAGTGTCAGCTGAATAGTGCGAGTGCTGTATGGCTGCAACTGCTCAAGAAGTGCAAGTGCTGCATGGCTGTAGAAGACAGAGGTATGCGAGTGCTGCATAGCTGTAGAAGACAGAGGTATGCGAGTGCTGCATGGCTGCAGAAGGCGGAGGAATGCGAGTACTACATGGCAGCAGAAGACAGAGGAATGTGAGTGCTATGTGGCTGCAGAAGACAGAGGAATGTGAGTGCTGTATGGCTGCAACTGCTCAAGAAGTGCAAGTGCTGCATGGCTGCAGAAGACAGAGGAATGTGAGTGCTGCATGGCTGCGAGTGCAACCACCAAGAAATAGGAGTGCTGCATGGCTGCAGCTGGCTCAAGAATATGATGGCTGCAACCACCCAGTAAATGCAAGTGCTGCCTGGCTACTACAACTAGCAGAGGAATGCAAGTGCTGCGTGGCTCTGACTGGCTGAGGAATGCACATTACTTAATGCTTCTGCCCTGACATAAGAAAGATTTAATGTGTCAGAGACTTTACTAAATGAAACCCGAGTGCAGTGGGAGGCGCAACAGTGTGAGTTACATTTAAAGGGGAACCAAAGACTAATAAAATGAAGAGACCTATGCAGAACATGCTCCCTGGACATATTTTCAGTTTAATGTTTTCCATAGTTTTTCTAGTGAGAAAATAGTCTTTTTCCTTTTCTTTGCCACCTGCAATGATCAAAACTCCTGTCCAGGTGTCTCCCACATTAGCAGCCTCCTGCATAGGGAGCCCTGCCTGCATTAGTGTCCCGGAGTCCGAGGGTATATTTTGGCAGCTGCTGTAGGCACCCTCCCCCCCCCTCCGGAGCAGGGAGTTGCAGGCATCTTGTGGGTTAAATGAAAGTAAGTGCAATATATATCATTCCACATCTAACCATGTGCTGAAGCAGGAAGCCTGCACTCTAGAATAGTTGGACACTGCTGCCACCTAGTGAACTATTATCTATTTTAAATTTGGTTTTTATTTGGGTTTGGGATGGAGACAAAAAAAAAGGAGAAAAAGAAATCCTGAAATTCCATTATCCGATCTATCAGTTAAAATGAGGTCTTACAGTGGGAATTCTGGGAAGGTCCCCTAAATGGGGGAAATTTGAAAGTGGATGTGAATCTTCTATTCTAGATTCCCCATGAACTATAGAAGAACTATCTGCTGTGGAAAGTCCCAAGACCAATGGTCTACAAAAGGGTGACATGGCCCTTTAAAAAACCTTAAAGGGGTAAATTGTTTTTGCTTTAACTTTTAACATGAGGCAGACAATATTTGAGAATCTACAGTTGGTCTTATTATCAAATTATTTTACTTTTTGGTCAGTGGCTAAGAGGTTGAACTTTTAGCAGCTGCCCGGTTGCTACAGGGAACCTGGATGATGAATAGGAGAGGTCTGAACGGAAACATTAGGAACAGAGCAATGATTTTTCTTGGCTTGCTGGGGTCACTGACCCTCATTCAAAAGCTGGAAAGAAGCAGAAGAGGAAAGGAATTAATTTAAGGACCACATAAGTAAAGTCCAATTGGAAAGTTGCAAAGAATAAGTCAAACAAAAATGTCAGACAATGTTTATATCATCCAGCAGGGGGCACCACAGCACAAGCTACAGCCCAATCACAGAGCATTTATAGTACAGTATTAACTTGCTATACTGTATTTATTGAATGCTTGTTCTGCTTGAAATGATGGAAACTTTGGAACTGTTGTTTGGCAGAGGATCATGGGAGTTGAAGTTCATCCCTGATGCAGTGGAAAGAAAAGTTTGTTTTTGTCTAGTTCTTTTCTCTGGATTCACCCTTGGACTACAACTCCCAGCAATCACCGACTTCTCCAGGAACATTTGGGAAAGAGGGGTACATATTATACTAGAAATATACTTTATATTCAACTTCCCCAGTTATTTGCTTTCCAGTGTTCTACGCTCTGCTATTCCTGCTGTGCATGCATCTTTACGAGCTTCTAAAGCAGGGGTCCCCAACCTTTTTTGCTTGTGACCCTCATTTAAATTTAAAAAAGAGTTGAAGAGCAACACAAGCATGAAAAAGTCCATGTGGATGGCAAATAAGAGCTCTGATTGGCTTTTTGGTAGCCCCTATATGGACTGGCAGCCTACAGGAGAGAGTGTTTGGCAGGACATCTGTTTTTATGCCTCTAAGTCAGTAATTCAAAAATAATCACCTGCTTTGAGGCCACTGGGAGCAACATCCAAGGGGTTGGAGAGGAACATGTTGCTCGCGAGCTACTGGTTGGGGATCACTGATCTAAAGCCAAACTCTCTAGTTAGCTTGTCCTCCCTTGGGGCCAACCGTTGTGCACTCCTGTGGGTGCCACGTGGCACTGAATTGGCCACTAATAGAGCGTTTAGGTTCTTCCACAGCTCCAGGCCAAAGGCAACAAGATCATCAATAAAGGGAAAGAGATGATGAAACTGGGCAGGCAGTTACCTGTTTGTACCCCGCATGGGATAACTCATCAGTCTCATCTTCCCTTCTACAAAAAGAGACTAGACGAAGTACCTGAGGGTAAATAGGGAGATGCCAGTGAATGTTTTACTTAGGGTTATCCAACCTGCACCCCCAAGCTGTACATCCCTGTATATATATAGCATAAATGACAAATGTAACACAGGTTGTCCTTCTGTTGGGTTACTCACTGAAAGAACCTCTCACTTGTAATATTCTCAGCTGTAAAAGTACCAGACTTGGCATCTTCCTAAGGTCTGTCACTTTTGTACCTGGTCTGTTCATAATTAGGGGTTCGCCTCATATATACATGTACTATGGATTGGTTAACTGTTTAGACTGCCAGAGAGCAGCTGTTGCAATAAGATACTTTAGTTCATACAGCAGCAATATCTTCAGCTCCGAGTATGCTCCCTGAGCTTCACTAAAATCCATCAGGGACCAGCTGTTACAATCTGATCCATGCAGCCCCTACTGAGTATGCTCCTTGAGCTTCATTAAAGTCCTTCAGGGACCAACTGTTATAATATGATCTTTACAGCTCCCACTGAGCATGCTTCCCATCTTTGAGCTTCATCAAAGTCCATCAAGGACAGACTGTTACAATCTCATCCATGCAACCCCTACTGAGCATGCTCCATAAGCTTCACTAAAGTCCATCAAGGACCAACGGTTACAATCTCATCCATGCAACCCCTACTAAGCATGCTCCATGAGCTTCACTTAAGTCCATCAAGGACCAACTGTTACAATCTCATCCATGCAGCCCCTACTAAGCATGCTCCATGAGCTTCACTAAAGTCCATCAAGGACCGACTGTTACAATCTCATCCATGCAGCCCCTACTAAGCATGCTCCATGAGCTTTACTAAAGTCCATCAAGGACCAACTGTTGCAATCTGATCCATGCAGCCCCTACTGAGCATGCTCCATGAGCTTTACTAAAGTCCATCAAGGACCAACTGTTATAATCTGATCCATGCAGCCCCTACTGAGCATGCTCCATGAGCTTTACTTAAGTCCGTCACGGACCAAATGTTAGAATCTAATCCATGCAGCCTCTACTGAGCATGCTCCCCAATCTTCACTAAAGTCTGCAACTGACCGCAATGTGTTGCTGACACAGCTGAGCAATAAATTAAGCAAAAAGCTTTGTGGAAGTGAACTTTAATAATATAAAAATTGTTTTAGAAAAGCCTGAAACATTATATTATCTTTAAAAATAAAAAGATGCGGTTATACTCACCATCACCCATGTTTATTGGCACATAATTAGAGCTTTAACATTAAACACAGATTTTCTCCCTTATTATTCAGTACTGTTGAGACTAAGGGCGAGTTCTTTCTACGAGCAGGCGGGCACCAGACTCTTCCTACACATCCACAAAAACTCGCCACCCAGGACTTCAGTGTCTGGAGCCATTCAGGCATTTTATCTTCATTGAGCCGGGACCTTATTGTGGCTCCAATCAGACAATGTGCCATGTTTGAGGGGTGAGAGACTTTCTGAAAGGCAAAGGTCAGAATCCATTTCTCTAGTTAAGTGGGAAACACACGAAAAACAGACAAGATTTTCCCTTGAGTTTTCTCTTTTCTCTTGGCCAAGGAACGATGAGACCAGAGAGGACTTGATTAATGTCCCATTGTAGAAAGAGTTTCTTTCGTTTCTAATATCTGTATAAGAGTATAAGATGGAAACAGTAGGGCATGATGAAGACAGTGAGAAAAGATGGTATAACTGGCTACATCCTAACAATGTCCAGCCCTCTATATAAATCTGGGGCCTTCCCAGAAAATCCAGATGGGATGACAACTCTGTACAGATTTCCAAGCAGCCGTTCAATTTGCTGAATGTTATTCCAGCAAAATTGCACACCAAATTTTATCAGCTGTGGTAAAGGATAAGTAAACCTTTAAAATAAGCCATTGTAAAATTGATGACGGGGCTATTCTAAGCACTTTTGTCATTTACAATCATTATTTATTATTTTTTAATTCTATGATATTAAGGAATACATGTTCTGAATGACTATATATGAATGAATTTTGTTCCAACAGCGCCACCTGCTGGTCAGTTTCTCACCAGTCTGACCACCAAGTAGTCAAGGAAGTTTTCAGGAGAAAGAAAGAGGCTGATGTTCTTCTGCTTAGGAAAGACGTGAGAAAGGTTTCTAATTTTATTCCTAAGCAGAAGAACATCAGCCTCTTTCTTTCTCCTGACAACTTCCTTGACTACTTGGTGGTCAGACTGGTGGGAAACTGACCAGCAGGTGGCGCTGTTGGAACAAAATCCATTCATATTAACAGTACATGTATCCCTTAATATCTTGGAATGAAAAATAAATAAATAATGAATGTAACTAGGGTTGCCACCTTTTCTCCCGGTGGACACGGGGCAGGGGGTGGGGCCGTGACGCGGCAGAGGCAAAGCTGTGATGTCTGGGGCGGGGCTATGATGCAGCAATTGGCCAGTCACCGTGTCAGTCATGGGGATTCCTGCCCTGTTTTCCTAATTTGGAAAACCGGGTAGGAAGTTTTGACCCAGGCAGCCCTTTAAATTACCGGGGTATCCAGGTCAGAGACAGGTGGCAACCCTAAATGTAAATGACAAAAGGGCTTAGAATAGCACCCTCATTCATTTTACATTCACTTATTTTAAAGGTTTACTTATCCTTTTAAAGGGCAACTTTGCAGGTTCAACCCAGAGTCTGTTGACTTTGCTTCTTGACTACTAAATCTTATTATTCCCTCGGTGAGAGAAGTGGGTGGGGGTTGGTTCTGGCAGGTAACTCGGTGCATTGTGTGATCAAATTGCTTCTGTGAGGGCACGGTCACTCGGGTGCCAGTCACATGCCACACAAACAGTAGTAAGGAGATGGCAGGGGCAGATAAAATGCCTTTATGACATTATCCCTGCAGGACTAGAGGATGGCAGGTGAACTACAGATACATTTTAGAATGTTATATGGTTACTAATTGTATTTGCCCCTGGCAACCAGAAAGCAGGATCATTGTGATGTTCTTAAAGGGGCAGTGACAAAAAACATCTATTAAATTGTAGGGGATGTTTAATAAATCAGTCCTGCATTTAAAAAATCCCCCCCCCCGCTGTAACCCACCTGACTGCACTTGCAGACCCCCCACCGCCATGCTTCCAGCCCTTACTGTGCATTGGGTGGTGGTGGCCCAGAAATATCCTGGGGGTGCAACATTACGCCAATAAACGTGCTTGTTATGGCGACTTTCCACTTCTTGATGGAAGATATGTCAGAGGCTGGAATTACAGATGCTGGAGCTAATTACACCGGATGCCCCAGCAGGGAGTCTTGACTCAGAACAGTTTAACCAGAGGCAGAAAGCAGCTTCATTAAGTCAGACAGTTCATTATACAAAATGTTGGCACGGGGTGAGCGCAGAATTGGCAGAACCTTTGGTAATTGTCACTCTCAGAAAGCCACTGCCATAAATCACTTAACACATTGTTATTGCTATTGAAGAATTGAAACAAATATTGAAATGTAAGAAGTGCCTGCAAGCAAGGCAGAGGATTAGGAAATCTGAACTACGCATGGAAAATATAGAAAAAAAAATGCTGAAATGTTTTTACACCCCGGCGAGATAAAAGTAATTGGGGAATCTATGGCTTATTTAGAATCGTGGGTAAATAGGACCCCCACCCACAGTATTCTTACCGGGGCAATGTAACTAATAGCAGAGAGCATCTACTGGGCTCCTGTTTCAATGCAAAAATGGGATTGGTTTCTATGGGTTACTAGACCCGGTGTAAACATGGTAGCTTTTAATACAAGCCACATAAAACGCTGGGTTCACTGATTCAAACATTGCTGAGGCCACTGTGTTATGAAATGCTAAATTCAATGTGTTTATATATTCCTGCAATTTCCCAGCTGATATTACGTTAAACCTCTCCAGCCAAGTCCCATAACCTCTCTCTTATTTATCAGCTATAATATTAATTGTTAGTTACATTGCACCGCAAACAAAGCACTATAATTGTGTTGTGCGAGTCAAGCCAACAAGGTACGAAGTGCCACATATCGTATGTCAGGCGGCTAATCCTCATAATGTTTGGCTCAAAAAAAAAGTAACATTGGGAGGTTTATTTCTTCCCTCTGATTCAACTTGCCCATGTAAAAGGCATTGCAGCGCTACCGATTTATATTAAAAAAATACACAGTGACTCCCTGATGATATCTGTATCTGTAAGAACAACTGCAATGGAGACTGAAATCAACATGTAATTGCATTCCTGCTGGAATTCCAATCCCATTGGAAAAATCAGTCCTGCCCTGCTTTATGGCAGCTGAGATTCTAGCTATCTGTATAACAGAGCATTCTATCCCAGTGGCTGCACAGATCTGATCCCCATTATAGGAAGCAGCAGTCCTGTCCTGCTTTATGGCAGCTGAGATTCTAGCTATCTGTATAACAGAGCATTCTATCCCAGTGGCTGCACAGATCTGATCCCCATTATAGGAAGCAGCAGTCCTGCCCTGCTTTATGGCAGCTGAGATTCTAGCTATCTGTATAACAGAGCATTCTGTCCCAGTGGCTGCACAGATCTGATCCCCATTATAGGAAGCAGCAGTCCTGCCCTGCTTTATGGCAGCTGAGATTCTAGCTATCTATATAAGGGAGCATTCTGTCCCAGTGGCTGCACAAATCTATTGGATCCCCATTAGAAGCAACAGTCCTGCCCTGCTTTATGGCTGAGGATGTATACATATATAAATATATCTACATATGATATATTCGTACACCAGCACCTTGACTATATCGGGTTCTCTCACAGCATCACTGCCATGAAGTGTAGCAGATCTGAGCATGCATTTCCCAAGGCGACTGTGACAATGGTCTATTCATGAAGCTGAAAGCAGCTCAGCAGCTGATGTGCTTTTGTCAAACGCGCGTATTAAGTTTCACGGCTACAAGAAGACTTTATTGGCCGCCATGCAGGTATTTGAGATGCGTGAGGGAGGCACTTGCATGTAAATACCTGAATATGGTATTAAAAATTTAATGTTTTCTGCTCTTGTATTTATGCATAAATTATGGGACTTCGCTCCATTGCATGGTATATCCATTTCTGCCCTTGGGAAACATTGTTGTTTGGCCTGGATGGAACAGTGTGGTTTGCACCTTCCAAGTCTCACGTTCTTCTTGGTAAAATGCTCATTTAGTGTTGAGTGTCTGAAAGAAAATCATCATTCAGGAATAAGCTGCAGTTGTATCATATAACGTCCTGTAAGAGTCTCTGAGTTGTAGGCACAAGCGTTCACACTAAAGACAAAGGAGAAGTATTTTAAAAATTATTTGTGCCCAGGGGGATATTTTTCCTCTGAACCCAACATGTTGCTAGCTTGGTACTAATATAACACCGACACTCTTTAGCAAGTGAGATATTTATACTACAAATGCTTCTCCCTCCTATAGCTGTGCTTTTCCAGTTGGAGCTCCCTTTGCAGGTTCAACCTTTGGCACATACGCTTACACATATATAGAAAACTATTGTTCCAGGAGTACCCAGGGTACAAATAAGCACTCACCCCAAATCTCCCCCTAACTGACCTTCAGATTGGGCCCCCTTAGCTCATAACAAGGTTACAGATATATAGAAACATTGGGGTGTCACTATAGTTCCAGGGGTACCCAGGGTACAAATAAGCAGTCACCCCAAATCTCCCCCTAACTGACCTTCAGACTGGGCCCCCTTAGCTCATAACAAGGTTACAGATATATAGAAACATTGGGGTGTCACTATAGTTCCAGGGGTACCCAGGGTACAAATAAGCACTCACCCCAAATCTCCCCCTAACTGGCCTTCAGCCTGGGCCCCCTTAGCTCATAACAAGGTTACAGATATATAGAAACATTGGGGTGTCACTATAGTTCCTGGGGTACCGAGGACACAAATAAGCTCTCACCCCAAATCTCACCTTTATTAACCTTCAAGATGAACTTTTATGGTGTATCAAGGACAGCAAATAGACTTTGTTCCCAAATTATCTCCCTCCCAAGACGCATACCCCACTGCCCCACAGCCACTTTTTTAGTACCATTACAGCATGGTGTTCACATCATGGAGAGGTCTCTTATCAAAGAGACCGCATGTCCTAAGAATTTTTAATAATTGATCCCTTCTCTGTATAATGTATATTTATATGCAAAGCTTTGAGTCATTGAGCAACAAAGTACAGTTGTGGTGGGCAAGGCTGGAGTGGCAGGGGAATTCAGTCAGGAATGTCTGTAATTTCACAATTTTTTTTGGCCCTTGTCAAAACACCCAAATGTTTTCATTCAACCCGGCAGTAATCATGGGAATAAATCTGGAATTTTCCAAATTACAGAGAACGACAGGAATGCAGTGGGATTCCAGCGTAAGCCAAAACGTTCCTGGTGAAAGGTAAGAGCTTGTCTGTAGAATGGAGGCTTAACCAGTGAGTGGCTTCACATAAAGAACTAATTAATGTCATAGTCATACCTAGAGAACAATAGGAGTCTCTCTGTCACCCAGCCTGACACCAACATGGTTTTGGTAACTTCATTAGTCTTAAAACCCACAAGAATCAACCACAAAATCCACACTATAAATCCCATAAAATCACTCTTCTGTTCTCCATGAACCTGGGTGTTTTATGTTCTCTTCCCTCAGATCAGATTTTCAATGATTACTCTGGGTTTTCTTGTAGGAACCATGTTCTCAGGTTGTGCTTGGTCTAGGATTTCTAGGAAGTCTTCTAGTTTACTGAAGGCCCTTCATGTTGGGTTTCCTTGTGAGACAATATAGGATTTTTTATTATTGGGTATCTTAATGGAACAGTCTTGGAATGGTTTTCTGAAAGGCCATTGATCCTTAATTGAGTGTTCTTAGGTTATCATTGGTCTTGGATTTCCTTATAGCTCTCTATTACATTGGAGGCCCTTTATATTGGGATACTTTTGGTTTCTTAGTGGGACCTGGTCTTGAGGTTTCTGAAAGACCATTTCATCCTCCCCATTGTTAACCTTGAGTTAGGGTACCCTGGTGGAACCATGTCCTTAAGTTGTCCTTGGTCTTGGATTTCCTGACATTACCCTGATTTATTGAAGGCCCTTTATGCTGGTATTTCTTAAGTTTCCGAGTAGGACCTCAACATCCCTCATCTGAAAGAAGGACAAAATGATCCCTAGGGATAAACATTTACATAGAAATAATAGGTGCAATTTATAAAGGAGCGCATTTGATTGAAGTGTTTGCACACAGAGTATGAAAAACCAAGGTTTCATTGCTCTTAACTGCGACAGCACTTGTGGAGCCACCAATTGTTGTTGCCCACTCACAGAGATAAACACAGATCATAGACAAAAAAGAGATGCTGTGAAAGATAGCATGAAAGGCAGAAGTGCACAATGTCTTCATGTCTGGGTATGTTGTTCTTTGCCACAATCAGCAAAGTGAACACATATCAGTGTAGGTGTTCTCTAAGGAATTCCTGTTGTGGAACAAATTTCATGGAAGGATCGAGCACAATGGTTGTAAACAGACAGCGCAAGGGGTGGGATACCTTGTGTTGTGTCTGGATACCCGAAATGATTGTCTCCCACCTGTGTTTCAAGTGTCCCCAATCGGCAGCATAAAATTCAGGTAAAATGCATTTTCGCGGCACACTATATACACAGAGTATACAATGAAGACAAAAAAATTTGGCTTATATTACACAATTTCAGCACCACTTTCATTTTGGTGATAAAATATTCCTAAAATACAGGAGAACTGCAACTAAGGCAACCAATCCTTTAAGGTGCCCATTATTGGGCCAATAAAAGCCGTCAACAGACCAAGTCGTCAGCTTATTGTCCTGTGTATGGGGACCCTCTGATGGGCTTCCCTCATCGATATCTGCCTGAAAGTTGGCCAGATGTCGATCGGACTGGACAAAAAATCCAGTCTGATCGCAGCTGCATCTGTTTGTTGATGCGGTCCTGCAATTCAGCCCCTGTTAACCTTCATTATGATCCAATTATTGGGCCCTAGAGCCCACGGATCAGCCCTATATTGCCCACCTGAAAGTGGGCATATATCAGGGATAGATCTGCTTGATTGGCAACATTGCCAAACGAGAGGATCTCTCCGTGTATGGCCACCTTAAGGCAGGTTTCAGATGAATTCAAATGCTTGGCTGAACCGAATCTGAATCCTTAAAATTAAAGGAAAACTATACCCGGAAAATGAATACTTGAACAACATTATCATCAAATTAAGTGACATATTAAAGAATTTTACTTACCTGGTATATATATTTAAGTAAATATTGCCCCTTTACATCTCTTGCCTTGAACCCCCATTTCATGATGGTCTGTGTGCTGCCTCCGAAATCACCAGACCAGAAATATTTCAACTCTAAAGCTCCCCATAGACGCAACGATCGTTCCCTGCCGAACGACCGATCTAAGGGAAGTCCGACCAATCTGTCAAATTATCATGCGGTTAGTGGGATACAAACGATCGTTCGTCTCACGATTTTTGTCCGACATTGGTCTGATGATTGATCGGCCAGGTTAGAAAATCTTTATCGCTCCCCATGCAATCTACCTATGTTTGCAGCGCAAGCAGGCTGCGATCCTTCAGTTTTTGCTGGCAATATCGCCTGAAATGGTCTTTTTAGTTGATGGACACATCAGATCGTTTTGAGACAATCGTGGTCTCACGATAACCATTGGATCTTTCAAATATCTTTATGTCTATGGCCAGCTTAACTGTAACAGGAAGAAATGTGGATGCAAAAGACAGAACTCTGCTATTCTCCACTGGCTATTTTCTATTAATGATTACCCTATGCTACTAAAAAAGTGTATTATTATGAAAATGGTTTTACATGAAGCAAGGTTTTACATATGAGTTGTTTCATTCAATATCTTTTTATAGAGACCTACATTGTTCTGGGGGTATAATTTTCCTTTAAAGGATTTGTATGTTTCCTTAATCATGAGACCTAAACTCATGATTTTAAAGGTTAAATCTTCAAAGGGAACCCTGGCCAGAGGCTGAAACTTCAAACGTAACACAGCCAGAGGCTGAACCTTCAAACAGAACCCTGACCAAAGGCTGGACCTTCGAATGAAACCCTGACCAGAGGATGGACCTTCAAATGGAACCCTGACCAGAGGCTGGACCTTCAAAGGGAACCCTAACCAGAGGCTGGACCTTCAAATGAAACCCTGACCAGAGGCTGGACCTTCAAGTGGAACCCTGACCAGAGGCTGGACCTGCAAATGGAACCCTGACCAGAGGCTGGACCTTCAAAGGGAACCCTGACCAGAGGCTGGACCTTCAAAGGGAACCCTCAACAAAGGTTGTACCTTCAAAGGGAACCCTCAACAAAGGTTGTACCTTCAAATGTAACCCTGACCAGAGGCTGGACCTGCAAATGGAACCCTGACCAGAGGCTGGACCTGCAAATGGAACCCTGACCAGAGGCTGGACCTTCAAAGGGAACCCTGACCAGAGGCTGGACCTTCAAAGGGAACCGTCAACAAAGGTTGGACCTTCAACGGGAACCCTGGCCAAAGGGTGGACCTTCAAGTAAGGCTTGAACTGAAAAAGTTTGATGATTACATCACAACCTCGCCCGAATCCAGTTTACTTCTTAACACTTCAAACAAGTTCCTCAGATATATTTGGCACGTGGTCCGTCATAAAACCATTTTGATCCTCTGTAATTAGTCTAATGTCTCTAGTAAATATCAGATCAGCATCTATCCCTAAACCTCTCTTTCTGCCGGTGTATGATTTACTGGTCTGCAATTACGTGATCTAGTTCCCTTTCTAAAAATTACACCATGCGGTTTGGTTCTAACCTAGATAAAAGGGATCCATAGATGATTAACAGTGAATTGAAAAATTGTGCCTAAGGGTACAACCCACGGGGGAAGGGTGCAAAGTGCAAGAGACATTATTCAACAAATGAGGCCTATGTAAGGCTAGATCCATGCGCATGGATCAGTCCATGCAGTATAATTAAAAATTTTGATAGTCAACATAAGCTAGACAATATTTCATTTTTTTCCAGACTGTAATTAAAAGAGAGAAAAAATTCAACCACGGCAGAATTTTTAAAGAATTCTTCCTGCGTCCGAGCCTAATAATTTTCTGAGGTTAATTATAGTGTTCAACTGACAGTTCTGGTTAATGTGACCTTGTTTCTCCGTGGCTGCCGGTCTGACGGCTGCTGAGAACATCAGCGGGGCATTTAGTTAGGGTAAAGGAGGTGGCACTTGCCCTTGTTGTTTATTAAGGTTACATCAAGTGTCATCGGAGAAATCCTATGCAAGACCTGCTATGGGACCTGCTATGGGGACCGCCCTAGATTTCTTTATATTGCAGCAAAAAGAAAACACCCTTGATAAACATCCCGAACCTCAATCACCTGCTCTTCGCTGCCGTTGCGCATCCCATTCCTGGGGAACAGGAGGCGTTGAGTCACCGTGTTTTGTTCTGAGATTTATGAGATGACCATGCGTTTATTAAAACGTCGCCCTAGTTATTCCTTCAAGATTCGACTTGCAGCGCCCGCGGTGGTGCACTCATCAATCCTATTAAAGGGAAAGCGTAATTACATATTTATTGACACATTTACGTTTGAGAAGAGAACAGGGCAGACGCCATCAAAATGAAAATGTCTAAATTGCGCTGGTTATATTAAGCCGAAAATGAGGTGCTGAAATGAAGCTTAAAGGTTTAAGGCCTTTTAAGCTTGTGCCAAAACGGCAATTCAGTAGTGCTTTATGGCAGAGGCTCAACACAGGCAGCAATGGTCAGGCGACAGTTCTGGTTCTTTGGAATTCAGTTGTGTGGGTTGTGGGCATGAAACAAGACTTCTGGGTGCTGCTTCATAGCAATACATTTTCTTGCACTAGGAACAAAACATTTGGGGTGCAGTTCCCCTTTAAAGTCAGTCACATATGGACACAATATAAACCACAATAAAGAGGACCCTTGTCTTTCCTGCTGAACTCAGGGCTCTACTATGTGAATAACATGAAGAGTTTTTCCTTGTCACTTTGATTTCACAATTTTGGGTATAGGTCACATTCCGACACTACCAAAGTACTTTTATTTAAATTCTCTTTAATGATGATTGCTTTAATTACCGTGAGTGTTTAACTCAAGCAGCTGGAACACAAACCAGCCTTACAAAATGGAAACAAATCCAATACCATTAGCTGCATCTGTGCAATGTGCACAATAAGATTAACGTTTAAATTGGTTATATAGAACATCTTAATCCACAACAAGGTTACAGATATATAGAAACATTGGGGTGTCACTATAGTTCCAGGGGTACCCAGGGTACAAATAAGCACTCACCCCAAATCTCCCTCTAACTGACCTTCAGACTGGGCCCCCTTAGCTCATAACAAGGTTACAGATATATAGAAACATTGGGGTGTCACTATAGTTCCAGGGGTACCCAGGGTACAACACTCATCTCAAATCTCCCCCTAACTGGCCTTCAGGTTGATCTCTCCATGCACTGTTATAAGTTAAAGCCTGAAATGTATGCACAATATACATTGTATAAACATGGTGTTCCTATAAAAGAAGAAAAAAAGAGCAGACACTGACCTCATTTACTGATAGAAATGTTCATTACCATAATAACCGGAGAGAGAGAGAGAAGTCAGCCAATAAATTTTTAGGACCGAAATGAAACATCTTTTTATTACATGACATCAGTAACTACAGTGAGGCTCCCAAAAACGCCCTGTGCCCTTTGATAATTTTTGTAAGGCGTCCAGAATCCCTTTGGGAAGGATCCCAGTGGCCGGGATGAGCTCCGAGCTCCAGCGCTTCCCCTTTATTGCTTGTAATAAACCTCCTGTGATGTCAGTAGCTCTGTCCCACACTGACAGACATGTCTCAACAGTTACTTAAATAGTTAACAGAGGAAGGTTTATTGCGACGTAACGTTTTTATTAAGTTGTTGGCTTCTATCATAAACTACAACCTCTATTAAACTTTAATAGGACATTAAATGTAATGCAGCTAAGGGGTTTCTTTTTCTGCATTGACTTGAATCTGTAATTCTCCAGGGTATTCTGCACTGTATAAACAAGCTAAAGGGTAACTATCGTAAACAAATTAAGCCTGCCCTGCTTTATGGCAGCTGAGATTCTAGCTATCTGTATAACAGAGCATTCTGTCCCAGTGGCTGCACAGATCTGATCCCCATTACAGGAAGCAGCAGTCCTGCCCTGCTTTATGGCAGCTGAGATTCTAGCTCTCTGTATAACAGAGCATTCTGTCCCAGTGGCTGCACAGATCTGATCCCCATTATAGGAAGCAGCAGTCCTGCCCTGCTTTATGGCAGCTGAGATTCTAGCTATCTGTATAACAGAGCATTCTGTCCCAGTGGCTGCACAGATCTGATCCCCATTATAGGAAGCAGCAGTCCTGCCCTGCTTTATGGCAGCTGAGATTCTAGCTATCTGTATAATAGAGCATTCTGTCCCAGTGGCTGCACAGATCTCATCTGATCCCCTTTGGAAGCAGCAGTCCTGCCCTGCTTTACGACTGAGATTCTAGTTACTTTTTAGTTATTTTTGAGATTGTTGCTAATACTTCAATGTTTTCATAAATCTTTAACATTCTTTTATCTATATGAGAACCTGACCTAGTGCTGGACTGCTTAAGAAGTCCACAAACGCAAAAAGCAATACCCTACGGGATGGACCACCTGACTAGAGATCAAGACAGGTGAATATAAAGATAATGTATAACCCAGAAGTCACGGTTCTTATCCGCGTTTCCAAATATCCCACAGAAGAATGTGACATCTCTATCCCTGTCATCCCATCCGGCCTGTTGGTCCTGTCGGGAATCTCGATACTGTGCCTGATATTTGTCTTTGTTCTACAGAATTCTCCGTTATCTGCAGTTAAAGCCTCTCTGGATAAACATGGAGAGTTGAATAAACTTGGGTGCTAGAGGCAGATACATAATGATTAACAGACAAAGCTGAATGAATCCTGAACCCACACACTGTTCAGCAGATATTTCATTTTCAAAGTATGTTAGGGCTCATCCAGACGTGAAGATTCAGGGAGATTTGACGCCTGGCGACCAAGCGCCTCTACTTTGGGGCGACAAATCTCCCCGAATCTTCGCGTCTGGAAGAGCCCTTACCGTGACGTTATTCAGCGTTGTACTGGGGGGCCCAAGGCCCACTGGAGCTTCCACCATAGGGGCCTAGGGTTGCCACCTGGCCGTTTTTTTACCGGCCTGACTGGTATTTTTGATGGCTGATCCCAATTTTATTAATAGGAAAAAGAGCTGAATATATAGGAAGGCTGGTATTTTTTTAAAGAAAAGGTGGCAACCCTATAGGGGCCCCGCCCCAGTCACAACCCCCCTCCGAAAACCTGTTCTCTTGCTGCACTGTGATTGGGCCCATGGAGAGAACAGGGGACAGTGCAGGGGTCTCAGATGGGAGTGGGTCAGTGGGGTTTTTTCCCAGTCTCCCTCTGGCCCTAGAGTTATAAGCTTTGCACCCACAGTCCCTCTCCCACTGGACCCTGTGAGCCCTGGCAATAGGTAAAATTCGGAACCAATGGAAAAAAAACTAAAATTCAACAAAAAATTCAAAAATTTCTAATTCCAAATTTTCTAAAAAAATTTTATGGTCAGAACTGTCAAAATCGACTAGGGAATTATCCTAACTCGATTTGAGATTTTTTTTTAACAATTTTAATTTGATTTTCAAGATTTATCGTACTCTGTACTTTTAAGTATTCAAATTCGACTCTTCGCCACATATAACCTGCCGAATTTAAGTCAATGGGAAAGGTCCAGGGATCAATTTGAAGATGTTTTCAGCCATCCTGGCATTCAAGTTTTTTTTCAGAGAAAATGGAGAAATCAAATTCGATTCAAGTTTTCGGCTCTTTGAATTCGTCCAAGTTTTAATAATTCGATTTTATGAATACATTTTGCCAATAGGAATTTCGAACCGATTCAGATTGAAGGGAGTTTAAAAAAAATTCACATGGGTTTCGAAATTCAAATTTAAGGGAGTTTAAAAAAAAAAATTAAAAAAAAATGCACGTGAATTTCGAAATTCGACCCTTGATAAATGTGCCTCCCAGTGATAAGGGAAAGGGCACAATTTATAGACTTTGCCATCATAGAAATCCTTCATAAGCAATGTACAAATCAGGAAGTATTAAATAGGTCACAACGAAGCTGACAGTTGCCGCTGGCAGTCGGAGCGGAGGAACACGAATATTGCTGGAGCAGGGAAAGCGGTGACGGAAAAACTAATTGGTGCTGCTGATATGAGGAGAGAACCATCAAGCGTTGGCAGGAATCACCCCTCCAGATGAGGTTACCCTTGGCAAGGCATGGTACGGTGACGCCCAAATATAAAAGGAAAAGTCTGTGACTCAACTGCTTCAGGTGTCACTCAAAACCCCCAAAGAATTTTAATTTTGAGAAACTCTGCTCACCTTGGTTTGTGTCCAGTTGGGGGGGTTCTGCTTGTTTGCAGCCATGGAAACTGTATAGATTGGGGTGACAGAGAGTAGGGGCACATAGTTATAGGGGTGCACATTCCTACCTGACTTGCTTGGGAAGATGAAGGTGCAGGTTACTGACAGCCTGTTAGTCTGACATTCTTGCTTGTACAATAACCAACTCCTAGTTTGTGCTTCTGAATGGCATGCAAGATAAGGGACTGGCAGAATGGGGGTACACCTAAATGCCTCCCCCTGCCCACCGCTCATGAACACAGAGCTGCCAAATGCAGGCCTCACTAAAGGCAACCAGTTAACATTTCTGTCCTGAACTGCTTAAACAGCCCAGAACATGCCGTTTCTGCTGGCCCAGGTATGTGACACTTCTGGATTTTTATTAAGGGCCATACTCACATACTTGCCTATTGTGTAATGTTTGTGTAGCACAAGGACAGTTACACAACTACCTACTCACCAGGGTTAATAAGGCAGAAACTCCCCATACATATAGATAAGAGGAAGACAAACTCAGCATTAACTGTATTTTCATTTAAAGGGCTAGCTTGCCGTTAGACTAACTTTTATTATGTTATCAAATGTCTAATAAACTTTTCAAATAATTTTTCTTTTTTTGCCTCTTTCCAGTGTGGGGGGTCACTGAACCCGGCAGCCAAAAACTATTGCTTGGTGAAGCTACAATTTTATAATAACTTTTTTCTTCTTTATTTTTCTATTCACCCCCCTTATTCATCTTCCAGTCTCATACACCCCACTGCCATGTTGCTAGGGTCAGTTGGGACCATAACAACCGGATAGCTGCTGAATTTCTGAACTAAATCCTTCAATAGCTACAAATTATTTAAAAAAAAAAAAGAGACAATTGCAAATTGTCTCACAGTCTGTCTGCATCATACGAGCAGATTGTTTAAGGGTGAACGTTAAAGCAATACTGCTTTGAGAACAAATACTCCCTGCCCAACACCACAGGGTTCTATTAGTAACCATATAATATGTAGCGCTGAATCCAAGAGGCAGCCTCTAATTATCTGCCGGGATCCAGCCATTTGTAAGGCCTTGAGATAAGACTTGTGCCTGGAGACTTGTGTAGACCTGCAGCTCCTCTGTGCACCGACCCACCTGGGACTGTAGCGGCACCGTGCCAGGCAGACACTATTATTTCAGCAGATGTGAGTTAGCAATGAAGACAGAGGTATCAGCTTGTCTGTAAGTGGCAGTGAAGATTCTCCCACAGACTCATGTATCAGCATCTTATTAACTCCACTCGCCAACTACAACTTCCAGAGGACTGTTCTGGGCACACAATAAGCTATACCCTCATACTGTACTGTCTAAGGGAATCAATATGGCACCTCCTCCCATATGTATAAATACAAATATACAGAGAAGGAATGTTCTGGGCACACAATAAGCTATACCCTCATACTGTACTGTCTAAGGGAATCAATATGGCACCTCCTCCCATATGTATAAATACAAATATACAGAGAAGGAATGTTCTGGGCACACAATAAGCTATACACTCATACTGTACTGTCTAAGGCAGGGATCCCCAACCTTTTTTTACCCGTGAGCCACATTCAAATGAAAAAAGAGTTGTGGAGCAACACAAGCATGAAAAAGTCCCTGGGGTTGCCAAATAAAGGCTGTTATTGGCTATTTGGTAGCCTCATTGGGACTGGCATCCTACAGGAGGCTCCGATTGGTAATATACTTAGTTTTTATGCAATTAAAACTTGCTTCCAAGCCTGGAATTCAAAAATAAGCACCTGCTATGGGGACAATGAGAGCAACATCCAAGGGGTTGGAGAGCAACATGTTGCTCGCAAGCTACTGGTTGGGGATCAGTGGTCTAAGGGAATGTGTAGATCCTCTGTGCACCCACCCACCTGGGACTGTAGCGGTGGGACCCCCTATGCACACCTGTAAATACAAATATAACGAGAAAGAAGGATTTGTCCCATATTATAGAAGTTTTTAAAGGGAAATCACTTTTGCAAACCCTACAGAAAGAATCCCACTGAGCTGCACATATTTATATAATTTCCACCTATTTTTCCGGTATCCGGATATCATTTAATGGATTATAAAGGAGAAGGGGATTTATACTCCAGCCAGAGAAGTGGAAGTCATAATAAAAATACTTTCATCTTGTGCCATGAAATGATTTCCCGTTGTGGCTGAGGCAAGAGAGAGAAGTTCCTTTATAACTGATCCCTCTGTTGGTCTCGGGGGGCTATTGGATTTCCCCTATAAGCTTGTGGCTGCTCCTTCCTGCAAACTCTTTACATTTACATTCCCATTCTCACTCCCTGTGATTCTAAACTAGCCCACTTGGTTACCTGTTCTCTGGCTGCTCATTCCTGTGCATTAGAATTAATTCTCTTTGTATTACCATTATGGTTCCATGGTTTGGACTCTCAGCCCAACCCACAGATCAGGATGATCAGGTTAAATTTAATGTGCATTATTTCTTTAAGCATTTTAGGAAGCTGTTAGACTACAGCTCCCATCATCCTTTAGCCGTGATTTTAATGTTGGTGCATGCTGGGATTTGTAGCCAGACAGAGCAAGCACTGCTTACTTCCCCTTTAAAAGCACACCTTTGCCTTTATCTGTGTTTTTTCATTACTCTGTATGAAACAGGGCAGGGCTTGTTGTTCTGTATATAGAGATACAAATGTTAGAGGCTGCTGTGTCGTGGTAGGAACATGTTTTAACATTGTTGTGCAATGTAATATTTTGGGGTGGATGTAGTCATGCATGCTGGGAAGTGTAGTTTAACAACCTGGAGGTCTGAATTATACATGGACCAAATAACTTAAATAATTGTCTCTACGTGTAGCGCTCCAAGATGTGGGTTGTAAAGCAACATGGCAGCACTAATGGCAATTCTAGAGATTGATCTAAATCAGCCTTAGAAATGTGAATGAAAAAGCAATTTGTCTCGTTATCTCGGCCCAATAAACCCAATCTCTTCTCTGAACGGAGAGTGTTTTATTGATGGAACACTACATTCTGAGTGACAGGTGGGTATCGTGTCAGGGGCCTGTTGCAGTAGGGGGGCCAGACAGAAGTCCAATTCCCCCATGTTTGGGGGGTCAGGGGCAGGTTTCGATGTAGTGGAACATGTTCTAGTAGATTAGCATTTTTTTTTTTAATTGGGACCCCATTCTACTTAGTTGGCAGGTGCTGCTGCCCAGGACACCTCGCCTGATTGGTGGATAAACAGTAGGAATTAATGGGTCAATGGGAAAATTAAGCCCAAGGCATCTTAATGAGGAAGATCACAGCCGACTTGTTAGAAGGCACTGAGGCAGCTCTAAAGAGGTTTAAACACAAATAACTGAGTCATGCTCTGGGCCAAAGGTGTTGCAGGTGAGGAAAATAGAAATGGGCACCAATTGGGGATCAGGTATAATTGCTACCTTCTGATCTCAAGCCTAACATGTGCCTCATACTCCTTTATCCTCCTTTTATTTTCTTCTCCTCTTCCCCTATTGCCCCTATTCTTCTCTGTCCCCGTTACTATTTTGGCCCCATTCACAAAAAGAGACTGATTGCTCTTTGTAATTACACATCGGGGGGGGGGGGGGG
>CM044437.1:4150382-4163155 GCA_024363595.1 Xenopus borealis | reverse complement strand
CTATACCTGCTATCCCACAGTCACACTCCCTTCCCAGAGACTATAATCCCACTGTTACTACTACTACTACTGTTTATGGGTAGATCCTGGCCCTTCCTGGGCACCATTACTAACAGTTCAATTCCAGCATTGCCGGTCAGGGTGTTGCGTCTCCTCTCTTACAATCAGAGAAGTATGTGATATTGATACTGTGCTGTAGTAGCTGTAGGCATGTGCATGTACAGCAGATTTAATGTATCCTTTTCCCTACATGTCTGGGCCATTAATGGCTTGAAAAATACTTTAAGTAAAAGAGACATGAAACAGGCAGTGAGGCAGGAACTGGTTGTACAGCTGATACAATGTGTTACAATGTATTGTGTAACTACTGTTTCATAACCCTGCTAATCTGCCTTCCATGGCCGTATTTGCCGGCTGGACCTCTCTCATTGGCTCGGGTTTGTTTGCTTTTCAGGTCGCTGTGAAAGAGACACTTGCAGACTTTATCCGACGTCATTGTTGCACACAATTGCACCCCTGCAGCCATGGAAAGCCTTTTCCGAATCCTCAGAGGAACGTTGATTTGGATCCAGAGGAAGATGAGATTTCTTACATAACAGTAAATATAAAAGCAGACACAATGCCTCTTTATATCAACATAGTATGTGTTGTATCAATTATAATGGAACAATGGAACATCTCAGAATTGAGCAAAGGGGTGAGCAGAGCTTGCAAAAATATCAGCTTATTTGGTGAGGTTGCCATTTAATTTGGTCTGTGGCCAGTGATTGGATCACTTCAGTAGGGTTGCCACCTGGCCGGTATTTTGCCGGCCTGGCCGGTATTTTTGATGGTTTTTACCAATGTTATAGATTGGAAAAAGGATAAATATATAGGAAGGCCTGTATTTTTTTGAAGAAAAGGTGGCAACCCTACACATCAGGGATGGACCAAGTAGGCAATATTGCCCTGATTATCACCCACAACCACTCACTCGACTTCCACTAGCCCATTATGCACCCCACCATTACCCTACACTGGCCTGTATATAACACCTGATGGTCTCTCCCTGCCTCTTAGATCACTCCCCCTCCAACTGTGCCACTAACTAATTGCCCCCAAGGGACACGCCACTCTCCTGTCCACTGGAGAGGACTGAATTCCCAACCCATGAGCTTCTTGTCCAGAGTAGATATCATTTGGGTTTGGGGGGGGGGGCTGTTGCTTTGCCCCATATATATGGGGGGGGGGGTTGAAAAAAGGGAAACTGATCCTGCTAAATATCTAGATTCCCTGCCATGAAGCATTGCCACTCAGACAGGAAGTGGAGACAGACGCGAGAGCACCATGATATTCATTCCCCCATGCGAAAACACTGCAAGGGACAAAGATTGTTTCTGAAGGAAGCTGAACAAAAACTGTGCTATTATGCTTTCTTTTCAAGGCCAAGTCAACACTTTATTGACTTTATTTTGACAGCAGTATCCCTTCCATAAATACCCTCGTAACTTGCTTCCTCCTTCGAGTACAGGAGATTTTCTGAAATAACAGACTTCATTCAGCGGCCCCCGGCTTGGCGACATAGAGGTGTGCTTCTCGCTCTGTCGCCAGCCATTGTTATCCCAGTGCCACGCAAGCTGTCAAAATAAACGTCTGGGTCAGTCGAAAAGCAAGAAGTCTCTAAAGGGAAAAATCAACAAGGACAATAGATCCTGTGACTTCACAATGAAATGTAATGTACAGAACAATAACTGCATGAAGGTGTGGAGGGGGATAAGCAACCTACTAAAACACTTTTTGCAGATACTGCCCTGGGTGGGATCAAACTCAGGACCCCAGCATCCATGCAAATGCAAATTTCAATGCACCCCTAACACATTCTGGTTGCTATGGGAATAAGCAAAACATTAAATGATCACATAGATATGGGCAAAGCAGAAAAGGAAATATTAAATATTTTAAAAAGACATTAGTCCAATTTTCCCTTTACTCCTTGCAATAACATAACTGTATCTTAATGGGCAGTGGAGGGGGCAGGGCAGTATCTGCTCATTTCCTAATCTTCCTGGCAAATCTGTTTCCACGTTGCACGGGTCAGTGGCTTTTATTGGCACAAACCATTCCATTAGGATGGAAACGCGTTTCGCCTACAGGGCTTCAGAGCAAGACCATCCCCCTGGCTCTGAGTGTTTCCTACGCAGGAAAAGCTGAGATAATAAAGAACATTTCTGAATTATTAGGGATGTCCGGATTTATATCAGATCCCTTTCATGTTTCTGTCCAGTGGAGAAAGTGACCGATACAGATCCAGGCCATGTTCTTTCCCATATATTACAGAAGACTGTTTCTTCCCTATGTTTAGGGATGCACCGAATCCACTATTTTGGATTCGGCAGAACCCCCGAATCCTTCCCGAAAGATTTGGCCGAATACCGAACCAAATCCGAACCCTAATTTGCATATGCAAATTATGGGTGGGAAGGGGAAAACATTTTTTACTTCCTTGTTTTGTGCCAAAAAGTCACGTGATTTAGCTCCCTGGTCCTAATTTGCATATGCAAATTAGGATTCGGATTCGGTTCGGCCAGGCAGAAGGATTCGGCCGAATCCGAATCCTGCTGATAAAGGCCGAATCCTGGCCGAATCCCGAACCGAATCCTGGATTCGGTGCATCCCTACCTATGTTAGTTGCTTTTACTATTTAAAAGTATAGCTTATTACAGTGATCCCCAACCAGTAGCTCGTGAGTAACATGTTGCTCTCCAACCCCTTGGATGTTGCTCCCAGTGGCCTCAAAGCAGGTGCTTATTTTAGAATTCCAGGCTTGGAGGCAACTTTTGGTTGTTTACTGCCAAACAAAGCCTCAATGAAGGTTGACAATCCACATAGGGTCTACCAAATGGGCAATAACAGCCCTTATTTTGCACCCCAAGAACATTTTTTATGTTAGTGTTGCTCCCCAACACCATTTACTTCTGAGTGTTGCTCACTGGTTGAAAAGGTTGAAAAGTCCACAGCACTGCAGCAAACTGACGAATTGATCCATTTGTTTGATATTTATTGGCTTCAGATTCTAAGTAGACAAGGCAACGTTTCGGGCCTTGCAGGGCCCTTTATCAAGCCTAAAGGAAATATCCAGAGAACTCCAAACTTGTGTGGTTGAAACGGTTGGGGATCCCTGGCTTATTACCTTTAAAAAAGAAAAAAAAAAAAAAGTATAGCTTATTGTATCCACATCCCTGGTATAGATGAAGACAACAGGCCAACATGTTTTCTCTACTGAGCTACAGGTATGGGATCTGTTATCTGAAAACCCGTTACCAGAAAGCTCCGAATTACAGGATTTTATCCAAATAATTCAAATGTTAAAAAATGATTTCCTCTTTCTGTGTAATAATAAAGCAGTAGCTTGTACTGTAACCAAACTAAGATATAATTAATCCTTATTGGATACAAAACCAGCCTATTGGGTTTATAGAAAATGTTTACACAATTTTCTTGTAGACGTAAGGTATGAAGATCCAGATTGAGGAAAGAACCCTTATCTGGAACACTCCAGGTCCCAAGCATTCTGGATAACAGGTCCCATACCTGTACTTCCAACCAGGGCCGCCATCAGGGGGGGACAAGTGTCCCAGGCCCAGGTCTGAAGGGGGGCTCGGCAGTGCTGCACTTTAGAAAGAGCCGGGCCCCCCTTGACAGCGTCGTAGACGACCGGCCAAAATGTGGAAGTGCCAAACTCAGATGAAGTCACGTAAAAAGCCGAGATTGAAGTCCTGAAGCGGTGAAAAGACCGAAAGGAGGCGAATGCCATGAGTTCAATTCTACTCAACACCAGTTTGCTGGGGTTTTTTTTGTTTTTTTAAATCCCCTGGCCTCCAATGTATTATTTTAATATTCTATAGGCCCCTGCCACCAATGTTTTTTTTTTAAATATATTTTTTGGGACCCTAATTTTTTTTTTACTTGTAAGGGGGGGCCCTGGCGCCAATGTTTTTTTAAAATATTTTTGGAACCCCAATTATTTTTATCTTGTAAGGGTGGCCCTGGCACCAATGTTTTTTTTAAAAATATTTTTTGGGACCCCAATTTTTTTAACTTGTAAGGGGGGCCCTGGCTCCTGTGTTTTTTGAAAAAATATTTTTGTGGTCCCAGTTTTTTTTAACTTGTAAGGGGGGGCCCAGGCACCAATGTTTTTTTATTTTAACTTATAAGGGGGCCCAGACCATCAATAGCTTTTTATAACTTGTGTGTGTGGGGGGGTTACTTTTTTTAGAGCTGATGTCTGTGTGGTGTTTTAACCGGGATGTATAGTGGGTGGGATCAGGGGTGGGGCTTGGCCACCAGGGTGGGCATGGCCCAGGGAGCACCAAAAATTTTGTTGTATGGAGCCCCATGATTTCTAATGGCGGTCCTGCTTCCAACTGTTCAAAAGTCAATAGCGTAACTGGAAGTTGTTTGGCAAAATCATTTTAGGGTGCACTTAAAGGAATAAGACACATTTCACAAACATATATTGAAAGTGTTTATTAGTTTGTGCCTCACTGGCCCCTCTATACCCACTATGCCCCCCCATAGTCTATAGCTGACCCCCCTTATTTTCACTTGTTTTTGTTGATCTTGTTTCTTCTTTCTGGAACTATTTGCTGCCTATTTTTTTTGTCTGTTCCTGGTATGAAACACAAATAAATGGAATTACAAGGTATTTGTCCAGGTGAGCCAGGGAAACCCTTAACGACGGATGATGTTATTAGCTCCTTTCCATGCAATTCTATCTCCCATGATATCTCCCCATGCTCATCTCCTGCCCAAACACTGCTCCTAAATTCCTTATTGTCTGGCCGCCTCCCACCAGGAAGGATTACGCCCCCCACCATGCTCGGATTCACTCCATTGGAAGGAGGATATGCTGCAGTCCAAGTCATTGGCCAAACACAATGCACGTTTATTTATAGATCGCTCTTTCTATAAATCTCTTTTTATTTTGCAATGGACCAGGGAAGCTCACTGTGTTTCATTTCCCTTGTACAATAATAGTATTAATCTGTCATAATAAAGAGGAAAAAGGGGAATTAATTGATACACTCTGTCTAGTCTTAAGGCTTTGTGGCAAAGCTGATGGTGCAAGTTTCCCATGAATGTTTTGGGGAATTGAGGGGGTCCTAGATGAAGAAAGGGACAAGTGGGGCAGTGTTGGACAGGTTTAATGGGTTACCAGGAAGAGTACAGGTTGGCCCAGCTGTCCGTGGGCTTTCCTGCTTCTAAACATTTGGCCTATTTCATAGTCATTCCTTAACATGGTATGGGAACAAAAAGGCTAAATGGGTGGAAGAAAAGAAAACAGACTAGGCGAATATAGAGTTGGGGAGGAAAAATAGCTGGAGAGTGGGCCTATGGTCTAAGGTTTTCCCATGCCCCTCGTGTGCCAGTCCAACTATTGGCCCTGCTATCCATGGAGCTTCTAATTTTTATGGCCTAAATGTGCTGCCATCAATATGGTTCTTCTCCATTATCTTAGGCCAGTGCTAGAATGTCCCACCCAAATGAGAATGTAGAGGCTGCACAGGGAGAGAAGGAAAAATAGTTGGAGAGAGGGCTTTGGTCTAAGTTTTTCTGGGGTCCCTGGCATCCCAGTCTGACACTGGGTCCAGGTATCACTGGAGCCTATATTTTACATGGCCTAAACGTGCTGCCATCAACAGGGCCGCCATCGGGGGGACAAGTGTCCCGGGCCTGAAGGGGGCCTGCAGTGCTGCATTTTTCGAAGAGCCGGGCCCCCCTTACCAGCGCCGAAGCCATGCAGTTTGATAGACTCAACGTGTTTTTCTTGGCCACCATCTTAGCCAGCCTTTTGACGATCCACGCCAATCGACCCCCTTGGCCACCATTGTGCTCCGCAATCAGGGACTCTCCAAGCTACGACTATGTCCCCTCTACAGTCGATACTGCACTTCATACAGTCTGGAAGGTCTGCCCTTCTGCTGCTCACTGGGACTCGTAGTCCACCAATGCCGCCTACCCTCTCGCTCTTAAGCATGTATGCGCAGAAAGAACTACACTCCCCAGCTGCCACCGCACCTGCTTACCTTCTGGACGTTGGGCTTATGGGAGATGTAGGGAAAGACGACATCTGAACTACATCTACCAGAATAGTTTGTGCCAAGTCCGTTCAAGGTCAGATGCTGATGCTGGCAGGTCTCGTTAAAGACGCAGTACACATAGCCAAGAACAGCATCATATACTTACGTACCTATCCTCCAACACAGAAGAGCACCTGTCTAAATACCCAACTCACACCTACCTGCACACCCACGGGCTGGCACCTACCTGCACACCCACGGGCTGGCACCTACCTACACACCCATGCAGGGCTGCCATCAGATGGTCACAGGTGCTACAAGTGCACTGGCCCCAGGCCTGAAGGGGGGCCTGGCAGTGCTGCATTTTTCAAAGAGCCAGGCCCCCCTTACCAATGTCGAAGCTGTGCCTCCCTTCTGAAGTTCCGAAAAGCTTGGATGCGGAAGTGGCGAACAGTCAAAGTCCCGAAGCGTCGAAAAGACTCGAAGTCACAAAAGGAGGCGACGTCCTGAAGTTCAATTCTACTGAAAATCAATGTGTGTTTTTTTCTTTTAATCGCCTGGCCACCAATGTATTAGTTTAATACTCTATATGCCCCTAGTACCAATGTTTTCGTGTTAAATATTTTCTGGGGCAAAGTTTTTTTAAAAAAAATATTCTTTGGGGCCCCAATTTTTTTTAACTTGTAAGGGGGGCTCTGGTGCCAATGTTTTTTTTTTACTTATATGGGGTCCTGATCACCAATTTTTTCAAAAAACTTTTATGGGGGGCCCTGGCACCACAGTTTTTTTAACTGTGATTTCTAATGGCAGCCCTGGCCATCAATATGGTTCTTCTCTGTTACATTAGGCCTGTGCTAGAATGTCATTACCCAAATGAGAATGTAGAGGCTGCATGGAGGTCCTTTGGTTTATGTTTTTCTGTGGTCCCCTCATATCCCAGGCCGGCCCACGTATCAGTGGAGGCTATACTTTACATAGCCTAAATGTTCTGCCATCAATATGGTTCTTCTCTGTTACCTTAGGCCAGTGCTAGAATGTCACAACCAAAATGAGAATGTAGAGACTGCGTGAGGAGAGGAGGAAAAATAGTTGAAAAGAGGGCCTTTGGTTTAAGTTTTTCTGGGGTCCCCTCATATCCCAGTCCGACACTAGGCCCAGGTATCAGTGAAGCCTCTACTCTACATGGCCTAAATGTGCTGTTACCTAAGGCCAGTGCTAGAATGTCTCAACCCAAATGGTATCAAAATATGCCTCGCTAGCCTGTGTCAAGCATTCTGGATTTGGACAGAACCCAAAACATAGTATTGTGTACATCCTGACTTTATTCCTAGTATCATAGACAAGGCTGGAAACCCCTCAGTCTGTTGTGGATGTGGCCTGCCTATCACTGTTCTGCTTCTTAAAGTCGTTCCCCCATAATTTCTTGTCCCCATTCATAGAACAGCGACTACCTCCCAGGAGGTCTCACAATGGCGCCCAACTTTACTACTGCTGGCCTGTGAGCTGGGAAACTGTCTGTGTTGGTGGTCCAGCTCATTAAAATCCCACCACATGCAACTGCCTGTCTACCACCAAACCCCTCGCAGTCTGCCGTCTGTGTTTATTGAGATTGAAGACTTGCCCGACTGTTTCATTGGGGCAAATTATTACTTTTGTCCCTCTGTTGTGTCAGATGGCGTCAGCCCAGCTCTACAGCAATATTTATCCCAAGACAGGTCAATGGGCTTGTACCGATTTATGGAGACACAGGGCATGGAAACAACCCAGAATCTCTCCTTTCATCCTTTTCATCCCATTACCCATAAATAAAACAAATAACCTGGGCCACAGCATGATATAAAAGCCCCTCATTGTGCTCCCAGCAGCAATCGGAGACCTTTTGCTATTTTATGGGAGACCATGTATCTTGGAGGACCTCACGTAGCCTTGGCACACATGCTCTTCCTTTGTCGGGCAGACAATGTTGGACAATGGGCAAAAAAATCTGTTTCTTAAAGGGATACTGTCGAGGGAAAACATTTTTTTTTCAAAATGCATCAGTTATTAGTACTGCTCCAGCAAAATCCTGCACTGAAACCCATTTCTCAAAAGAGCATACAGATGTTTTTATATTTAATTTTGAAATCTGACATGGGGCTAGACATATTGTCCGTTTCCCATCTGCCCCCAGTGATGTGACTTGTGCTCTGATAAACTTCAGTCACTTAAGCTGTCCATAGACTCAAAGATCCACTAGTATGGCGACATCACCAAATGAGCAGATCTTTCCCTGATAGGCCACTAACGGCATGGCTATATTGGGGGTAATCTGAACATTCAGCCATAAAGTCAAATGATTACGATGATGCCAAGGGGCTCCGAGTCCGATGGGTCAGTCGGAAGAAAATCAAAGCTTCTCGATCTATATCGTGCCCAGATATTGATCGGCAAGACCTGTCGGAAGCACCATACACAGGCAAATAAGCTGTCAAATTGGTCTAAACGACGGATATCAGCAGCTTTATCTGAACGTGTATGGCCATCTTTACTGTTCTACTGCAAGTTGGAGTGATATCACCCCCCCCTCCCTTCCCCCCCAGCAGCCTAATAACAGAAAGGTAACCCGATAGCAGCTCCCTAACACAAGATAACCGCTCCCTGGTAGATCTAAGAAAAGCACTCAATAGTAAAATCCAGGTCCCACTGAGACACATCCAGTTACATTGAGAAGGAGAAACAACAGCCTGCCAGAAAGCAGTTCCATCCTAAAGTGCTGGCTCTTTCTGAAAGCACATGACCAGGCAAAATGACCTGAGATGCACCTACACACCAATATTACAGCTAAAAAATACACTTGCCGATTCAGGAATGACATTTTATATTGTAGAGTGAATTATTTTCAGTGTAAACAGTGTAATTTAGAAATAAAACTACATCATATAAATCATGAAGAATCCCTTTAAAAAAAGACAGGCATATCTGTGGGACATCAACCCACAGGATCCTTCCCATACCCCTATTACATGCCCGTTATAATAGAGAGCTGCTCCAAAGACCCGAGATTAATTAAGGATTATATCAGACCTCACATCCCTTTTAAACATCATTTGTTCCATTGCTTCATCCCTTTGACCCTTCTCCAAAACTGTCAGGAAGCAGAAATATTTATATACCGACTGCCAACATTCTGCACAGGTGCCACTTCCCCTTGAATTTCTATCTCCGGAAACACACGGGAGAAGCCAGGTTCTGTGGACAAGGGGCCAAGTTTTCTGTATTCATTGCCCTAGAGTTTTCTGTATTCATTGCCCTATTATCCACTGTTACTATAGACACCATCTCTCCATACTACCCCTGGTTTTCAGACTGCAAAAAGTTAAATAATCCCAAACAGAGTCTGAAGCTGAATTTCCGAAACAGACTCAACAAATTCCTCTCTCTTTGGTTCGGCTGGGAATATCAGCAATGGGCAGAATCTTTAACCTTGGGACAGGGAATATCTAATGTATATTTAGCATAACACTAATAGGCAGCAATGAATTCTCCTGGGCACACATACAGATTCAACAAGGCACTGGCACACAATCTTGGATATTTTGGTGTTTTTTTTTGCAGAGAAACCAGGCTGCACACCCGGTAATATATTCAGTGCCCCCGATAATGTGTTCCCTGCAATGGTAATAAAAAACGTAATGTGCTTCTCCGGCTCCTGAAGGGTTAAACACATTCCCATTATAAAGACAACATGTTAACATTCCTGGCCTGCAAGCGATCTCTGTGGCCTCTGGGATGCAGATTATTATATTTCATATTTGCTATTACACGTCAGGCAGATTTTTAATACTTCATGAAGTTGGTTATGTGAAACCTAACACTCAATGCTATGATTGACTAATATTGCTTTGCTGATTTCCCCTTAGGAATTTCAGAAAATAGTAACTCATCCATCCCATATCTCCCTACTATACCTGCTATCCCACAGTCACACTCCCTTCCCAGAGACTATTATCCACTGTTACTATAGGCACCATCTCTCCCTACTATACCTGCTATCCCACAGTCACACTCCCTTCCCAGAGACTATTATCCCCCATTACTACTATAGACACCGCCTTTCTATACTACACCTGCTATCTAACCAAATTAGCAACTTCTATTGGCATGTGTAAAGCCAGTTTAAATTCAGCTCTATATTTGCAAGATGTCCTACAACATGAGAAACAAATGGGTTAATACTAAGACCACAACACACAGAAGGTTGTCACTGCAGCAAGAGGTTATGGATTAGGGCCCCATAGTATGTGAACATAACTGTACAAATCAAATGATTGCCAGAGCAGTGTAAAATTACTATTCAATAATTCATGTAAGTAAGCAAATATATTCTACCTTCAGTTACAGCCACAGCAGCAGCAAAGGATAGAAAAGGCAGCCTTTGTCCCCAACCCCGCACATTGCAAGCATTTTTTTCTGGAACATTAAAAAGATTACAGAGTTGTATTGCAAACTGAATGGTGTGTGGTTATAGGGAGGAGCCTGAGCTTTGTGTTCATGACCAGACAAATGTCATGTTGTGGTACTTAGAAAGCATTTAGTGGCATATTTGCTGTCGAGACAAGAATGAGTAAAAAGAAACAGATTCCTGTGAATGCTCATGTGTTTTCTACTGCAGATACCTATATGTTACACTGACTGTTTGAAAACAAGCATATTTTATTAATGCACTGGTTTCCACTGATATATATGGACAGAGACAAGAGGAAAGTGTTGGAAGGGTTACTGTCTGCTCTCATTATTTCCCTACAGAAATAGGGATTGGTAGCACTAGATAGGTACCTAATATATAGAGACAGAGACAAGAGGAAAGTGTTGGGTTACTGTCTGCTCTCATTATTTCCCTACAGAAATAGGGATTGGTAGCACTAGATAGGTACCTAATATATAGAGACAGAGACAAGAGGAAAGTGTTGGAAGGGTTACTGTCTGCTCTCATTATTTCCCTACAGAAATAGGGATTGGTAGCACTAGATAGGTACCTAATATATAGAGACAGAGACAAGAGGAAAGTGTTGGGTTACTGTCTGCTCTCATTATTTCCCTACAGAAATAGGGATTGGTAGCACTAGATAGGTACCTAATATATAGAGACAGAGACAAGAGGAAAGTGTTGGAAGGGTTACTGTCTGCTCTCATTATTTCCCTACAGAAATAGGGGTTGGTAGCACTAGATAGGTACCTAATATATAGAGACACAGACAAGAGGAAAGTGTTGGAAGGGTTACTGTCTGCTCTCATTATTTCCCTACAGAAATTATTAGTCATTTAATTAATGAATGCATGGAAACAGTGTTAATTACTGAGATGTCTGCAAAAATTTGCTACCTATGAGACTTAAATGGCGATATTGTAATAGAAAACAAAATTTCTGCAACTGGTCTAGAAATCCATAGCAACCAAGAAACCGCAAAACAAATCTGTTTGCTTACTACTATGTCGGACCTGTATAAAGCATAATACCCCTATGGGAAAATAGTCCCACTGGACTGAAGGTACAACCTCGGGGTACCCAGATGAAAGCTCATGACCCACCAGTAGTACATGTCTGGGACTGGGTATTAACCAAGCACAGGGAATAAAAGGGTTAACCTCACAGTAACACCTGCTTTCCTGGAAGATCAGCCAATCGTTCTTGCTGTCCACCCAATTGTGATCAAACAATGACATTGATTTATACCCATTAATAATAGTGAAGAGTAACACACCCAGCACCAGAAGGAGATTGAAGTGATGTTCAGTGATTACCACTGGTTCCAAACCGGTTCCTTCCAATGCAAATTTGTCACCTTTGCTTTCCATGATCTCTCGTCTGTACTGATGGGACAGAACCTCGGGATGGGCCCAGCACACCTGCATAGAGAATAGGGCGTGGGTTATGCTTTATTATGATTGGCTTCATTTATAGGTTGGGAAATGGCCCTCAAAGTCCTCTCCAAGTAGGAGAGCAGGGGTATAACAGCAAATGTGTTAATGACTTTAACAATTAAATTCCTTACTTGATACTTTTATCAGAAGAAGCAGCATCAGCCGCTACCAAGAATAATCAGTAGTTGCTGTGTGCTGAGCTTTCTTGACTATGCTAATTAATACTGCTTATTGTTCGACAATTCTGCAAACTGTTGGTTTAAGGTAGGATCCATTCCCACTGCCCCCCCCCCACCCCACACACTGTCAGTTGTTAAACAACTCCTGATGACAGAGGGGCCTTTAATGTGGGTTTTGCAGTTGCCTTCATTTAAAACTCTATGTACAAAATGAGGTGGGAAGACACATTCCTGGGACTCACCGGAGCAGCCACACTGCTTGCATCAGTACTAAGGGCAGGCTCCTGATGGAATGACCTATTGTAAGCGGGTAATACAAAGCCAGCCTCTATTCAATATGCCATGTCCCTGTGTCCATTGAAGCTGTAGGAGAATAGGAAAAAAGAGCTTTTAGATATTTATCAAGCATGAATTTTCTCTTGGCCCCTTTGATAAACTTGCAGTCCTTTCAATTTTATCCCGTTGATGGAGATGAGCAAGCTCAGTGCTTTTTGGCTTTATGTAAACGTTTGCAAAACAGATGGCAGATTTTATGAAACTGCAAAGTTTGCATTGCTGAATGGCAAGATTGGCAAGTAGGACACAATGGAGACAGGAAGACAACACAGAAACAGTAGGGCAAGATGGAGACAGT
>CM044437.1:4131005-4145361 GCA_024363595.1 Xenopus borealis | reverse complement strand
GATTTCAGTGCAGAATTCTTCTGAAGCAGCACTATTAACTGATGTGTTTTGAATTTTTTTATTTTCCCATGACAGGTTCCCTTTAATATCAATTTAATACTAGTAGAGCAGTGTGTGTGCAAACTAACGCGTTTCATGCCTATACACTCTCCACTTTCTCGGTTTATCAGTTTAAAACCTTTACTGGTAGTTAGGGTTGCCACCTTTTCTAAAAATGTATACCGGCGGTGGGGGCGGAGTCAAAAGGGGCGGTCCCTGGTGTAAAAGGGGCAGTCCCTGACATGAAAGGGGCGTGACGTGATGCAAAAGGGGCGGAGCCACCGGCAGCGATCGACTGAAGACGCGAAAAAGGTAAGTATTAAATGTGTTTAAGGCAGGGCAGGGGCCTTTTTTATGGGGCATTACAAATTTACCGGCAGCTACATTGCCGGTAAATTTGTAATACCGGCCCCGGCCTTGGCTGGTGTTTTACCGGCTAGGCCGGTAAAATACCGGCCGGGTGGCAACCCTACTGGTAGTACCCATGTTAGAATAACCAAAATACTCGATCTGTAGCCCAGCACAACCAAGCAGGCCCGAACTGGCAATCTGTGGGTTCTGGCAAATGCCAGAGGGGCTGCTATACGGTGCCATAGAAAGTCAGTATTTAGTGGGCTGGTGGGGGCTGTTTGGACCTCTGTGTACCTGAAATGCCAGGGCCTATTTTAATTCTCAGTCCGGACCTGCAACCAAGTCACATGTCTTCTCCAGAATAATTCTTGTTACCCAGACAAGTCTGGAGCCTAAGGGAGGCTTCCAAGAATCTATCATATCAGCCAACACCTAAAAGAGATGATGGGAGTTGTAGTGTTCAGCTTCACACCTGTGCTTAAAGACACTCTGGAGACATCTTTTGTATCGGCCAATAAGAGACAAAATGCAACATTTTTCATTTACACTGAACAAAGGGCAAATTCCTGGTGCTTTATTGAGCGTTGATCCTATTGTCACCTCAGATGTTCTCCATTGTGTTCCCGTATGTGTTTACATCTCGTTATTCATAGAACATCCCTGTGTCTCTGTGCTGTCCCCAGTCTTGTTCCAGTGCATGGGTGGAATAGAAAGGTAACATTTTCCCATAGCAACAAGTGCCTCTTAATTCATTTGCCCTTTAAGTTAACTTTTAGCATGTTGTAGACTGGATAATTATAAGCAGCCTTTCAATGGTTAGATATTAGGGATGCACAGAATCCACTATTTTGGATTCGGCCAAACCCCCGAATCCCTCCCGGGAGATTCGGTGAATACTGAAGCGAATCCGAATACTAAGGTGGGAAGGGGAAATATTTTTTACTTCCTTTTTTGACAAAAAGACATGCGATTTCCCTCCCTGGTCCTAATTTGCATATGCAAATCAGGATTCAGATTTGGTTCGACCAGGCAGAAGGATTCGGCCGAATCCGAATCCTGCTGAAAAAGGCCGAATTCTGAACCGAATCCTAGATTCGGTGCATCCCTATTTGATATATTTATAGTTTTTTTTAATTATTTTCCTTCTTCTTCTGGCTCTTTCCAGCTTTCCCATGGCGGTCACTGACCCCATCTAAAAACAAATGCTTTGTAAGGCAACAAATATATAGTTATTATTGCTACTCTTTATTACTCATCGTTCTATTCAGGTCTCTTCTATTCATATTCTCTTATTCAAATCAATGCATGGTTGCTAGGGTAATTTGGACCCTAGCAACCAGATGGCTGAAATTGCAAACTGGAGAGCTGCTGAATAAAAAGCTATATATAAAAAAAGCTAAATAACACCCTGAGAAGCTGCAATATGAATAGGAGAGGCCTGAATAGAATGATAAGTAATAAAAAGTAGCAACAACAATACATTTGTTTTGGTTTTTGAGTTATTTGGCTTTATATTCGACAGCCCTCCAGTTTGCAATTTATAGTAGTCTGGTTGCTAGGGTTCAAATTTCCCTAGCAACCATGCATTGATTTGAATAAGAGGCTGGAATATGAATAGGAGAGGCCTGAACAAGATAGACAAGTAATAAAAAGTATAACAATACATTTGTAGCTTTCCCAAACATTTGTATTTAGATGGGGTCAATGACCCCCTTTTGAAAGAGTCAGAAGGAAAATGCAAATAATTAAAAAGCTATAAAAAATAAATAAAGAAGACCAATTGAAAAGTTGCTTAGATTTGGGCATTCTATAACAGACTAAAGGAGACCCACCCCTTTAAAGTAACATTTCCCCCAAAATGGGCCAGGTTCCAGCCATATATGGAGAAACCTGAGTGTCTGTTCTTGGCCTGAGGATGCGTGGTTGTGTTACTTTGTGGTTGTGTTGCTTGTGAGGGGGACAGTCACGCAATGTGAACATGTGAAGGATTTCTCAGCGCTTTCTTCTTTTCATGTCCTTCATTCCATAGAGACTTCACAGGAGCCCAAACCAGCATCTGTGCTGCGGCCGGGGCCAATTATCCACCCACTTTCAGGGCCAGATTCCAGCCTAAACACATTCAAGGTTTTCTGATCTTCTCAGAAATTTATAACAATCTCGTTCCCTTCACTTTTTTTCTGCTAAATACTTTTTCCTTCTATTTTCGGCTGTGATAAGGTGCCGCTGTTTAGCCTTCAGGCATATCAGGTTGAGGGTTCTGCTATAAGGAATGTCTATGCCCTGATGCTGTTAAAGGGGAACTGCCAACGCTACAAACATTATTAATATTATTAACATGTATTTATATAGCGCCGACATATTTCGTAGCGCATCCACCCAGACGACTATTTTTGCATAAAGGGTTGTTCACCTTTAAATGAACTGTTAGCATGATGTAGACATTGAAAACAATTTGCAATTGGTATCTTACGTTTAATCTTTTAATTTTAATGTTTTTTTTAGTTATTTTGCTTTATGTTCAGCAGCTCTATAGTAATGTATTTTAGCAGCTGTCTAGCTGCTAGGGTGGTATTTACCTTAGCAACCAGGCAATGGTTTGAATGAGAGATTGGAATATGAATAGGAGAGTTCTGCGTAGAGAGATGAGGAATAAAAAGGTTACATTTTCGAATAGGCCATTCTAAAAGTTCTTAATGGGGTTGTTCACCTTTAATTGAACTTTTAATATGATGTAGAGAGGGATATTCCGAGATAGTCTGCAATTGGTTTTTATTTTTTATTATTTGTGGTTTTTGACTTATTTATCTTTTTATTCAGCAGCTCTCCAGTTTGCAGTTTCAGCCATCTTGTTGATAGAGTCCAAATTCCCCTAGCAACCCTGCATTGAATTGAATAAGAGACTGGACTATGAATAGGGGAGGCCTCAATATAAAGGTAAGTAATAATAAAAATAACAGTTACTAGGAATAGACAGTACTTAAAGGCGTTGGTCACCTTTAAATGAACTGTTAGTATGATGTAGAGAGGGATATTCTGAGACAATTTGCAATTGGTTTTAATTTTTTATTATTTGTGGTTTTTTACTTAATTAACTTTTTATCCAGCAGCTCTCCAGTTTGTAATTTAAGCCTTCTGGTTACTATGGTCCAACTTACCCTAGCAACCATGCATTGAATTGAATAAGAGACTGGGATATGAATAGGTGAGGCCTGAATAGAAAGGTAAGTAATAAAAAAGTAACAGTTACTAGGAATAGACAGTACTTAAAGGGGTTGTTGACCTTTAAATTAACTGTTAATATGATGTAGACAAGAGACAATTAGCAATTGGTTTTCATTTTTTATTATTTGTGGTTTTTGATTTATTTAGCTTTTTATTCAGCAGCTCTCCAGTTTGCAATTTCAGTAGACTGGTTACTAGTAATCATGCACTGATTTGAATGAGAGACTGGAATATGAATAGGAGAGGTCTGAATAGAGAGATGAGAAATAAACAGTGGCAATTACAATAAGTGTGTAGCCTTAGCGAGTAGGGATGTGATCCTTGCTGGATCTGCGGGTTTACTCATGGTTCGGGCGGGTTCGGGCCAACCTCGCACCCCCATTTGTGGTTGGTGGGTGGGTCTGGGTTGAGCTCTTCTTCCTGTTCTCCCCACCCACCACCTACTTGCGTGGGTTTGTAAAATGAACCTGGAAGTCGGGCAGGCACAGGCTGAGGGGGGATGGGTTATGGTGGCCATACACGGAGAGATCCGCTCATTTGGTTGTTGATGTTACCAAACGGGCTGATCTCTTCCCGATGAGGTGGGCGATATCGGGGTTATCCGATCGTAGGTGGTCGGATCGCGGGACCGCATCAACGAACAGATTATTTTTAGTCCCGCCTGATCAACATCTGGCTGACTTTCTGTAAAGCCCGTCAGAGGGCCCCATACACGGCCAATAAGCTGCCAACTTGGTCTGTCGTGCCGTGTGCCTGCATGAGGAATCGCCTGCCCTAATGCGGCACTTCGATTTCCGAAGTAGAAATTGAAATTGAAGCGCCGCGAGTGTATTTGCGCAGGTGATTCCTCATTCGAGCACAGGGAAGGCAGACAGAAGGCAGTTCGGGGAGATTGTCGCCGGGCTGAAGAGGCGATTAGTCACCTGGCGACTAAATCTCCCCGAATCTGATTGTCTGCCACTAACCTTAGACCCCAAAGCAAAGAACATAAACAAGCTGTCTTTGCTGTTCATCAGTAGCACAGGTAGAACTGTAACAAACAGGCCCGGACTGGCAATCTGTGGGTTCTGGCAAATGCCAGAGGGGCTGCTATAAGGTCCCATAGAAAGTCAGTATTTAGTGGGCTGGTGGGGGCTGTTTTGGCCTCTGTGTACCTGAAATGCCAGGGCCTATTTTAATTCTCAGTCTGGACCTGGTAACAACAGACAAATGTCACCCTGTAATTATACCTGCATTTCATGCTAATGAGCTGTTTCATCTACTCTCCAATTAGGCCATAAAAAGTGTCACCTGGTCCCGGGCCAACCAACTTTAATAATCTGCTCTGATGTTCCTGGAACCCCCAGGTCTGATTGTCCAACTCCCTGTCAACCCCTCCCCTGGGGTGCAACCTTTAATTTATTCCCCTTGTCAGTAATGGATACGTCCTCTCCACCGATATCACACGAGACATGTAACGACTCGTCTCTCGTCAGTTTAAAGAGACATTGGGTCCTTATAATTAGATCTACATGTGCGGCGCGGAGATCTCTATCTCCAGGGAGATACAGAGTCGTTAAGCAGAGAAAATTATAACTGATCTGATAAAGATCTTGTGTTAACGGCAAGTACAGTTGTAGTAATCAGTAACGTAACTAGAGGGGACATGCAGCTGGGCCCCCCACCCCCCTCCGTATACAATTTTAAGCCAGAAATAAATGGTGTGCAAGCTGCTGGGGGCCCTTAGGATGTGCGGGCCCTGGCCGAATAGCACCCCCTGCTCCAACGGTAGTTACGCCACTGTTATTATTGAGTCCATTTTAATTGCTGCTAATGATCTGACTTATGATCTACTCTCATGTCCCAATGAAAATTATCTTTCCTGCTCTTGTTGGACAAATGAGCTTACACTCATAGTGGCATAGATCCTACATGATCCTCACTGGAAGCAGCAGTCCTGCCCTGCTTTATGGCAGCTGAGATTCTAGCTATCTGTATAACAGAGCATTCTGTCCCAGTGGCTGCACAGATCTGATCCCCATTATAGGAAGCAGCAGTCCTGCCCTGCTTTATGGCAGCTGAGATTCTAGCTATCTGTATAACAGAGCATTCTGTCCCAGTGGCTGCACAGATCTGATCCCCATTATAGGAAGCAGCAGTCCTGCCCTGCTTTATGGCAGCTAAGTTTCTAACTATCTGTATAACAGAACTTTCTGTCCCAGTGGCTGCACAGACAGCCCGGGATTTGGTATAGCCTCTCCGGTGCTGGTCATTAGCCTTAGGGGGAGGTCAAACACCCCTTGTAATTAGTTGTAAGAGCAGAGAGATTGGGAGGCTGGCCCTGAGTGCTTTGGTGCTGATGGGGTTAAGCAGCTACGATACAGATGAAAATGAAGAAATTGCTGATAATCACAAGTTGTCTCACCACTGACTCATCCGCCTTTTATATCAGTTAAGCCAGAGGCATTTGAGTCTCCTGATTTCCTAATATTTCAAACAAAACCACCAGGCCCCATACGGGGGCTTCTCATTCCCTCCTGTAATGCCACTGACTCACTAAGAGAATTGTTCCCTTTTAATCATTTACTTTTGCCAGTGGCTACTTTTGCTAAATAATGCTACACAGTCAGAACATTTTATTCCAGGTTTAGTATTTTTTTTTCTTTTTTTATCTTTCTTTCTAGCTTTCAAGTAGGGATCACTGACCCCATCTAAAAACAAATGCTCTGTAAGGGCTCATCCAGACGAGCAGATTCGTGGAGATTAGTCGCCGCAAAGACGTGGCGTTTTGTTGCCAGGCAACTAATCTCCACGAATCTGCTCTACTGGATGAGCCCTAAGGCCACGCATTCATTGTTATTGTTATTTTTTATTACTCATCTATATATTCAGGACCTCTCATATTTCAGTCTCTTATTCAAATCAGTGCATGGTTGCCTGGATAATTTGGGCCCTAGCAACCGGTTGGCTGAAATTGCAAACTCATGAGCTGCTGAATAAAAAGCGAATTAACTCAAAAACCGTAAAAAATTAAGTATCACTCTTTACATCATACTAACAGTTAATTTAAAGGTGAACAACCTCTTTAAATAAAGCCAGAATTAATGCCCCCCCCCACCTCCTCCTATAGTGTTAAATGATACATGTAAAGCTGAGGATACAATAGACAAGCTTGGGATGCGCAAAGCTGCTGCTGTTGGTGCCATATTGATTGGATGAAGTCATTCTTCAAGTAGCCAATCACTGTTCAGCAACTGCCACCCACCCTATGCTTATAATGCAGGTACTCACTGGCATTTGTATCTGTGACTGTCATGTGATGGACAAGGGGTCTCTTGGTCTGCATCCAGGTACCTTAAAGAGAAAAAGGAGTAAAAAAAGTAAAATACAGATATTTAAAGGGGGGGGGGGGTTCTTTCTCCTTTCCAGAAAGTACAGCACCTCTCCCACTCCAGCACCCACGGGTGCTCTCTAGGAAGCTGCTCTGACAGATGTTGTAACAGTAACTCGTATCTCTGTAGCGATCAGCAGACACTGCACAGACTTATTAGTACAAATTACTTTCATTTCGTAGAGCAAGTCGGGGCAATCCCCAGCGTTACACTGTGGCAGAAACAGGTGAGTTTCACTCTACGGCAATATTCATAAACTTGAAAGAAAATTGTTTCCCTAATACTGCGACACTCCCTGTTTAATGGCACCGGGGGGGCTCATGCCCAATGTACTCATTTAGCATTGCATCCCTTTCCCGGGAAAAGCAGATTTGTGTCTTATTTTGTGATCGGTAGTATTAACAATACTGGTCGCTAGGGTCACTGTCCCTAGCAACGGTAGGGTTTTAAATTGCAGGTTGTAAATATGGAATGCATTTATAGAGGGTCTTGCTCATGTGATCAAGGTCACAGATGTTCATTGCTTCATTCAGTGGCTGCCCCACCATCATATTCTAGGGACCTCCTTCTGTGTTTAAAGGAGAACTCCACCCAAAAATTGTTTATTTGCACAATGTCATTCAAGTCTGTAGAGCAGCTGGTTCCTCTGCTCTGTTTTAGTCAGAAATAGCAGTGCCAATAGTATTGTCATATTAACAGCTTTCAGCTGCACGTACCTGTAGAAATAACTTAAAATAAATACATATATATGGGGAAGTTGATTAGCATGACATTATGCAAATATTAGGGTGGAGTCCCCTTTTAATTGCTCCTAGGAACCTAGAATATTGTGCATTTTCCCCCATCCAAACTGTGGCCTTGCCTGTATAGTGCGTACAGTTGTTTTTCTACTGATGCGACTCCAAGACTTTTGTACAGATTCACTGACCCGCAGTTCCCTGAATGCTGCACTGCCTTCTACATTCAGCAACAACAGCGCACGGCTCCTCCAGGGTAACCGTGCAGAACAAGGAGCAGCTCACTGACATTATTTGTAAGGCAGGAAAACTGTACCACGATTATAATAGGGATGCACCGAATACATTATTTGGGATTCAGCTGAATCCCCGAATCCTTCATGAAAGATTCGGCCGAATGCCACCGAACCGCATATGCAAATTAGGGACAGGAAGGGAAAAAGTGGAAAAACATATACCAGTATGAATAGGAATCCATGGGACTGTCAGTTTATACCAGTATAAATAGGAATCAGTGGTACTGTCAGTTTATACCAGTATGAATAGGAATCAGTGGTACTGTCAGTTTATACCAGTATGAATAGGAATCCATGGGACTGTCAGTTTATACCAGTATAAATAGGAATCCATGGGACTGTCAGTTTATACCAGTATAAATAGGAATCAGTGGTACTGTCAGTTTATACCAGTACAAATAGGAATCCGTGGTACTGCCAGTTTATACCAGTACAAATAGGAATCAGTGGTACTGTCAGTTTATACCAGTATAAATAGGAATCTGTGGTACTGCTAGTTTTTATCAGTATGAATAGGAATCCGCTGTAATGATAGTTTATATCAGTATAAGCAGGAATCAGCGGCACTGCCAGTATAAATAGGAATCAGTGGCACTGCCAGTATTAATAGGAATCAGTGGCACTGCCAGTATAAATAGGAATCAGTGGCACTGCCAGTATAAATAGGAATCAGTGGCACTGCCAGGATAAAAAGGAATCAGTGGCACTGCCGGTATAAATAGGAATCAGCGGCACTGCCCGTATAAATAGGAATCAGCGACACTGCCAGGATAAATAGGAATCAGTGGCACTGCCAGGATAAAAAGGAATCAGTGGCACTGCCCGTATAAATAGGAATCAGCGGCACTGCCAGTATAAATAGGAATCAGTGGCACTGCCAGGATAAAAAGGAATCAGCGGCACTGCCAGTATAAATAGGAATCAGCGGCACTGCCAGTATAAATAGGAATCCGCGGCACTGCCAGTATAAATAGGAATCAGCGGCACTGCCAGTATAAATAGGAATCAGCGGCACTGCCAGTATAAATAGGAATCAGCGGCACTGCCAGTATAAATAGGAATCAGTGGCACTGCCAGGATAAAAAGGAATCAGCGGCACTGCCAGTATAAATAGGAATCAGTGGCACTGCCAGGATAAAAAGGAATCAGCGGCACTGCCAGTATAAATAGGAATCAGCGGCACTGCCAGTATAAATAGGAATCCGCGGCACTGCCAGTATAAATAGGAATCAGCGGCACTGCCAGTATAAATAGGAATCAGCGGCACTGCCAGTATAAATAGGAATCAGTGGCACTGCCAGTATAAATAGGAATCAGCGGCACTGCCAGTATAAATAGGAATCAGTGGCACTGCCAGTATAAATAGGAATCCGTGGCACTGCCAGTATAAATAGGAATCCGTGGCACTGCCAGTATAAATAGGAATCCACTGTACTGACAGAAAGGAAGAGCAGAGAGTAGAGCAGCTGACAAGGTCAGACATGGGATTAGCCCTAAAAAGTGAGTTTAATGGGGCTGAATAGATCACCCTCTCGTGTTGGCAGACTGGGAGTCCCCGTCCCACAGGGCACAATGCCTACACAATGGCAGCGTCCAAACCCCCTACTTTCCCTTTGATACACATGCCTTGTGTTTATTGGCTCAGCACAGACTTATCTTTGTGTGGGGAGCAGGTGTTTCTATTCTATCCCCGTCTGCATCTCACACTATCCCTTTAAGTGATTCCCAGAAAGCCATGCGCCCTGCTGCAGGGGCACCTCGGTCAACAAAGGGTTACAGACTGGATACGGCTAGCCCTGGGCTAGGAATGTAGCTTGGGGGTTTATCCCAACATGGAGCCACCGGCAGATTAATCTCTAGGGCAGTGAGCGATACTTCAGGGAAACCTCACTACTTTATTCTTGGTTTCAAAGGCGACACAATGAAACGGGGTTCCCTGTTGCTTCCAGTGACCTCAAATCAAATGCTCCTCCTCCCGGATGTCTCGTCCAACTCTGGTTTTGTAAGTCCTGTCTGTGCTTAGACTTCCCTGGGCTGCAGCGCTCAATCAATAACCACTATCAACTGGAACAACATAACAGCCATAAGGTTTAGCAAAGGGTCCTTTTCCCAAACAAAACTTCACTACAATCACTTGTCAAAACTCAACCGCAGAAAGCATTGTGATTGGCTGATACCTACCTCCTCCCTTATATTTAGGGGTGTTTATTCTATATGTGAATGTGCAATGGGTTTTTTCTTAACATACGACAAGCTACAGTATACATAGGGGCCCTTCTTGGATCTGAGGTGTCCAACCCAATCTCTTCATGCACAAGCACAGCTCCCATTCTCTAAAGGAAACAATAAAGCACCTCCCTCCTCCCATATGTATAAATACAAATATACAGAGAAGGAATGTTCTGGGCACACAATAAGCTATACCCTCATACTGTACTGTCTAAGGGAATCAATATGGCACCTCCTCCCATATGTATAAATACAAATATACCGAGAAGGAATGTTCTGGGCACACAATAAGCTATACCCTCATACTGTACTATCTAAGGGAATAAATATGGCACCTCCTCCCATATGTATAAATACAAATATACAGAAAAGGAATGTTCTGGGCACTTCAAAGCCTTCTATTTTACAGCCAGGCAGTGTAAGAATTACAGTGGAACTAATGCATGCAAACCTGCCGGCCCATGGAACAACACCTGTGTACAGTCACTTAAAGGGTTACAAGGGAGCGTCTTGGTATTCATCTGCCTTCATGGCAGTTCCCATTGACTTTTCATGTGACAGCTTAATAACCTGCACCCTTTGTTACAGAACAAGGGATCCAGGCCCAGTGCAAGCTCTCATTGTAAACCAGATCCAACTTATTTCTCCAATACTGTTGGCCACTGGGGGCAGTTTCCGAAACACCAATATGCAGATACGCAAGGCTCCAGGGGCCTCATTTACTACCCAGTGCAGTAACCCATAGCAACCATTCAGCAACTGGTTCTGATCAATCTGCTGTATGCACAATAACCAGTCAAGGTGTGATTGGTTCCTAACCACTACAATAATATCCCAGCATTGGGTGCAGGAGTAATGACATAAAAAGTACTATTGACCCATAGCAGCCTATCAGATATTTGCTTCCAGACAGGTGACTGGTCAATGCTACTTGCTGATTGGTTGCTATGGGTTACTAGACCCGGTGCACACCCTGACAAGCAGAAGGAATCAAAACCTGGTTTCGCTCCTAAAATTTTAATGGCCAAATAATGCATGCTTAAAGATGGACTTTTGTCTTTTAAAGGGGAACTTCACCCAAAAATGTTTGTTTTTGCCTAATGAAAGAAGATATAATTCTGCAGTGCCCAATTAATAAATCAATTATATCATTGTAATCACATTTTATTCAGCTAAAGTTTATTTAAAAAACAACTGTACAAGCAAAACCGAGTTTCAGTAGTCGGAACCCAAACACAGTGAATTCTGGGGTCTGTGTTGGAAGGACAACGTATCAAGGTTGATGAACTACAGTAACAGACCTTCCTTATTCACTGCTGTCTCTCAGGGTCCGGCTGTTCCCACCTGTAAAAAAAGGGGTCAAAAGTGGAAAACCTCAACATGATTGCATTAAAACCCGAGGATACCTAATGTTTGGGCTGCAGCAGAAGTGCAACTAGAATTCCCACCGGCCACGGTTGATGGTTGGAGGAGGATTGTGGGATCTGTAAATGGTGTAACCCTTCTGGTGCCAGGGTAGATAGTAAGGAACCGTTTCAATATCCCAGGGAAAAAACAGGTGTCCATGTTTATACAGTGAATATTTTGCTATACAAGAGATTCACATACTGGGCCTGAGTCTGAATCCTGACTGTGCATAGAACTCAGTCCGGTGTCTGAATCCTCGTCGTTTGCTTCACAGTTTGTTGGTCGCCCCAAGTCCTTCTCAACCCAGCTGTCCGTGGGCGACCCAGTTGCCGTCACCCCCAGACTGTTGTCCTCGGGTGACATCTCAGCCAAGTCCTGACACCCCGAGGTCTCCAGATCATTAAGACTGTGCAACAGACTCTGCAGTTCCTGCTCTTTATCGTCCCACACTTTTTGGGTGTAATCCAGATCGGCCTTGATAGCCTCCAAGTCTGTGTTCAGCCTCAGTCCGATGTAGAGACTGGCGCTGAGTTCAGTTTTAACCCTTTCCTGTTCTAAAAGTAAGTGAGACTCGTCACCCCCTTGATCATCCCCTGAGTCCGGCAAGCTTGACTCCTGCTCTTTAGAGCTGAGCTCCTCCTGACGTCTTTCCATCCACCTTATGTTGAGCTCCTCTTGGATCTGTACGGTGATCTGCTCCATAGCCTCCTCCTGGCGGCTGATCTGTTCTTGCAGCAACAAGACTTCGTCGCACTTCTGTGCATAGTCACCATAGAGTTCCTCCTGGGAGGATTGATCACTCAGTGGGTTGCTGTCACTAGCCAAACCCTTGTCAGATGCTGTTCCCACCAAGTAGGTTTCTTGGACATAGTTGACCCCATGCCTTTTCATCCTATCAAAGTGGGTTCTGGCCTCAAACCTCTCAATCTCCCTGTCCAGCTCCATAATTCTCTGGACTTGCTGCCGAATGGTATGGTCCTGAGAAAGAACAAGATGCACCAACGTTTCCATTTTCTCCACTGAGGAAGACTCCTTGGGTAAAGTCTCGTGCCTCTTTCTGTTTATTTTAGCCAGTTTCCTGAAAGCTTTCCTGACCACTCTGCGCTGTTTGTCTTGGGTCGGTCCTGTGCTGGTCTTGCTGGGGGTCCTCTGGTGGCAGGGGCTCTCCTTGCTAAGGACCACCTTGGCCTCTGCGCTTCTTGGCCCAATGTTGGGCAGAGAAGCCTCGCTCCGGACCAAGACGAACCTGACATTATCCTGTTCTTCCCCCCATGCTGTCCACAATCTGAGGATTTTAGTTTTGTTGGGCAAAATCCTCTCGAATCCCCTCCACTTTTCCACAATACAGTAACACTGTGGTGGTCCCAGCAGCATAGACCCATCCTCATCCTGCTTCTCATTGTGGTCTTCCAGCAGGACCCTGACCACATCAGCACAGGTGGTGCGTCTCGTAAGCCCAGAAACCAGCTTCTCCTCTTGGCAAATCCACACAGATACTTTCCACTCCTCATTCTCCATGGTGGTGGGTGCCTGGTCAGTACTCCTAACTAGCACCGGAGGTTGTCACTGCTGCTTTCCACTGGGAACTACTCACTTATTCATAAAGTCATGACATGAAAGAGTTAAATCCAGAATGTCTGAACCTTCTGCACTCCAGCAGGTAAAGTGAGACCCCCAGAGAGAGATGGGAAAGTAAAAAAAAAAAACTCCAAGAACAGCAAAAACTAACAGACCCTGTGGCAGCAGGGTAACCAGTGCCCAGATTTATATATATACCTGGAACATATCCTGGTGCAGAACAGCAGGGTTGGGCAGAGACCCTCTAGCATCAGCATCCCCATTTGCAGAATGTAAGCCCCCAAGCATCTGGGTGAGACACCCCCTCTATGGGAGACAAATTCAATGTGAGACCTCCCAAATTCCAGGTTTCAGAAGCTGGTCCGTATGTCGAACAATTTGGAAAAAGTTCAGTTGAGGGGTGGGACACCCCTAAATTTTATGGTAACAGTTTCCCCATTAGAAGCGGAGGGACAAGTCCAGTGTCAGAAACCCCCAAATTGTAAACTTGGAGGGGACCCAGTGGCTGGATATGTTATAATTTGTTCCAAAAGCGAGAAGAAAGTCCAGCTGTACCCCTAAAGTCCAGGGGAACAAAGTTTCAGGGTAGAGAGAAGTCCACCTTCCTAGTGTTGAGGTGATCCCCAATGAAAGAGGAGCAGGAATCCAGTCGCAGCGACAGAACCTCAGTTGTTGTTGACGATGCAAAAGCGGCTGCAGAGGAGCCAAACTCAACCCTCTCCTTCCACTGCTCCTCTGTGTCTGAGTCTGCACCGCTCTGTCCGACTCCTGCGTCTCCCCCAGACACACGTGATCCGCGCAGCCCCGCCCCCTGCTTTAGGATTCGCGCAGCTGATTTAGAACACACTGAAATACTGATACTGATGTACAGCGCAATAAACCCGAGCCTCCCAGGCGCTAAACTAGTGGTGAAACCTGTGCAAATATATGAATTGTGTAACATTCAGTTTTATAATCAGGCCTGTATAATGTATGTGATGTGGGGGCTGCAGTTAGATATTTGCTTCTGGGGTCTTACTTTGTGTTTAGGAACAAGAGATCGTAAGTAGGATATTGTATTGTTTCATAGTGGGAGATTTGGGGTGAGTGTTTATTTGTACCCTGGGTACCCCTGGAACTATAGTGA
>CM044437.1:4046326-4064323 GCA_024363595.1 Xenopus borealis | reverse complement strand
AGTGATGGGCGAATCTACCCAGTTTCGTTTCGCCGGAAAGTTTGCGAATTTCCAGAGAAATTCACGAAAATGAGTCGCAGCTAGGGTTGCCACCCGGCCGGTATTTTACTGGCAAAACACCAGCCAAGGCCGGGGCCGGTATTACAAATTTACCGGCAATGTAGCTGCCGGTAAATTTATAATACCCCTTAAAAATGGCCCTTGCCTTACCTTAAATTCAATGAAAAACTTACCTTTCTAGCGTCTTCAGCCGATCGTGTGTGTGGCTCCGCCCCTTTTATGTGACGCCCCACCCCTTTTACGCGACGTCCCACCCCCTTTTGGTCCCGCCCCCCGCCGGCCGGTAAAATATTTTTCCAAAGGTGGCAACACTAGTCGCAGCACACTTTTGACGCACGTTGTGTCAACTTCGACGCGCGTCCCGACGCGACTCGTTTTTTTCTGTGAATTTTCGCCAGGCGAAATTTCTCTGGCGTTTCGCGGATTTATTCGCCAGCGGCAGAATCGCGGGGAATTCGCCGCGAATTCGCCCCTGACGAATAAATTCGCCCATCACAAGAGAGCAGCAATAAGTCTTTTAGTGTTGGAGGAACTTTTCGTTGCCACCTGTGAGAATATAAAGTCCAAGTGTTGGTGAATAAAAGCTACAGACTTTACAAGAGGCTTTTGTCCCGGTGACAATGATTCTTAGCATGCGACGGCCAATCAAGCACAGTAAATGTGCCGCCGTTCTGTAAAGCCCAGAAGGAGAGTAGAAACAGTGTGGGCTCGTAGAACCGGAGGGCGTCACGCTGGAAGCCTTCCCTGCGGCCTAATTACGCCTCCTTGTCATTACCTGCAATTGCAGCGAAACGCGTCTGCCCTTTCTTTCCCCAGCCAGGCACAGAAATTGCTGCTGGACAATCACACGAGGGGAAATGGAACACCACTTAAAATGTGTCAGATTCTTCCGTGCTTAAGGCGTATCGATTGGCGCGGCTGCTTGTGCCAGTAAGAAACATGCGGCCGGAAGCCTGCGGAGCGCAGGAGAGCAGAGAAGAATCGGGTGATAATCACAATTGTAACACGCGAGGGGAGAAGGGATAACAGGCGTCAGCCGCCTCCCCCCACCAGTCAAAGTCGGAGAAATTCAATATTTTGTTCTTTGTTGTCCGTTCAAAAAAACGATAATGGGACTTAAAAGAAAAGTTAAAAAAGAAAATTCACATTGACAGAAAATTGTCCGGTAATTTCTCTTATTTACACGGCGTGGGAGCTACCGGCCTGCAGATATTCTACATATTCTCTCTTCCCTCTCCAACTCACGCACGGAACTGTGGCACGTAACATGTATGGACAGGAACATCGGAAACATCACATATAAACACCCAGCACTTTGCATATAAACACCCAGCACTTCACATATAAACACCCAGCACTTTGCATATAAACACCCAGCACTTTGCATATAAACACCCAGCACTTTGCATATAAACACCCAGCACTTTGCATATAAACACCCAGCACTTTGCATATAAACACCCAGCACTTTGCATATAAACACCCTGGCATGTCACATATACACACCCTGGCATGTCGCATATACACACTCATGTCACATATACACACCTTGGCATGTCCCATATACACACTCATGTCGCATATACACACCCTGGCATGTCGCATATACACACCCTGGCATGTCGCATATACACACCCTGGCATGTCGCATATACACATCCCAGCACTTCTCATATACACATACAGGCACATCACATTTACACAGCCAGGCACGTCGCATGTACGCAGTTGGGCACATCGCATGTACGCAGCAGGGTATGCCGCATGCACGCAGCCCAACTCACTGCATATACCCAGCAAGTCGCATGTACGTAGCCTGGCAAGTTGCATGTACACAGCTTAGCACGTCACATACACGCAACTGGGCATATCGCATATACACAGACAACCCCTGAGTACAGGGTTCAATGGCAGCTTGCACCCACTGAGACTCCCAAGCTTGCAGGTCTGAATTCCACACAAATCTATGGGGCACCTAAGGTACCACCCCCAGCCTGCCAATCATACTGAATGTGGGCAGCACTGTGCTGAAGGGACGGCACTCATCTTAAAGGAACAGTAACAGCTAATAATGAAAATATCATGTAGTGTTGCCCTGCACTGGTAAAACTGATCTGTTTGCATCAGAAACACTACTATAGTTCATATAAACAAGCTGCTGTGTAGCAATGGCAGAAATAAAAAAAAATGGCTACATGGCACAGGTTAAATAGTGGATAACAGATAATACCATTATGTTCTACAAGAGCTTATCCGCTATCTGTTGTGTAACTTGAGCCTTTTCTCCTTGGCTGCCCCCATGGCTACACAGCAGCTGATTTATATAAACAATAGTAGTGTTTCTGAAGCAAAAACACTAGTTTTTCCAGTTCAAGGCAACACTGCATTATATTTTTAATTCTTTCCAAAAAAAATTAAATTTTTTTTATGTTACTGTTCCATTAATGTTTCTCTCTGGACCTACTAGAAATAAGGGCTGGCAGAATTGCCCCTAACAGGTACCCTATGGCGGCCCAGTCTCTCCTTTGTTGGGAAACAGGTGCCAGTTACTGAATGTGCCCGACCTGATGGGCACCATAGGCATCAAGTTCCCCTTCCAAATGAAAGGAAAGTGGCTCCAGATGGGAAAAGCTGTGTTTCTCCTCCCGAGATCTGCAGCCATAGAATTATCTGGGGTTGCTGGGAGTTGCAGACTTGAAAGACTGGCCACGGCACTGCGGAGCACCCCCCACGTTTGCAGTTTTGCATATGAATGCCTACTTTCCCTTTATTTAACTCAAAGCACATTTTGTGAGAGTAGCTTATTTCGCTGTCTATTATCCAATGATAATGAATCTGAATGCGTCCGTATTCTCTATGCACCTGAGCCTGACAAGATTCTTTCATCTTCAAAGGTCATTTTATTTACACCCCCCTCTCCAGCGGCAGCACCTTGTTATATAATCTGTATGAATAAGCCCAGTATATTGCTGATAATTATTCCCTTTTCCTACAAAACATTGCCTTGTCCCCCCCCTCGCCTGCCGGCACTCACACGCAATCATCCATTCAATGGGATCCTTGTCCAATTTACATTTCATAAACAAGCAGCACATCAAACAGCTCCGTGGCTTGTCCTGATTGCTAGTGCCGGCACTTTCTACTTCTGTTTGCATTTCAAATTCCTACCAAAAACACACAGGCATCTCATTACAGGATCCAATCCCCCTTCCACTTCTCCTTCTCAGGAGTTACAGATAAGCCACAGCTCAGCGGCCTCCCCCACAAAACAATAAAGGAGAATTCTCACCCTCATCATTAGTAGCTGTAACATGTTGTGTTTTCATTTCTAAAGATCTGTCATTGCCCCAAAAGGAACAATATAACCAATATAGTCACCATATACATGGCTAACAACTCCCAGCACAACAGCCCTATGTACAATATATACACATCCACTGGGACAGAATGCTCTGTTATACAGATAGCTAGAATCTCAGCTGCCATAAAGCAGGGCAGGACTGCTGCTTCCTATAATGGGGATCAGATCTGTGCAGCCACTGGGACAGAATGCTCTGTTATACAGATAGCTAGAATCTCAGCTGCCATAAAGCAGGGCAGGACTGCTGCTTCCTATAATGGGGATCATTAAACAAGCCCAATAGGATTGTTTTGCATCCAATAAGGATTAATTAGATCTTAGTTGGGGTCTAGTAGAAGACACGGTTTTATTATTAGAGAAAAACAGGAAATGATTGTAGAACTACTTGATTCAAACAGTCTATGGCCGTCCTGTAATTTAGCGCTTTCTATATAATGGGTTTCTGTATAACAGATCTCATACTTGTACTTATATTACAGAAAGGTTATGTTCTTACCATAATGGCATAAAACTAGCAAATTATATTGAAAGAGCAAGATAACACTAAAACATGTCATTCTAATTGTGACTTAAAACCACCAGATGGTGCTGCAGAATAAAACAAATGAAATAACTTGTATCTAGGCCACTTTTGAGCTTTTCTTAATTAGAACTATAGTCTATATAAGTAATGTGCTGGGCAAGCCTTCCAACTGAAATAGGACACAATATTACAAAACAGATAGAAGCTTTGTATCCATTCTCTACACAACGCTACAGACTATAGTAATAACCTTTAATCCTTCTCATATAAAATAAGTATTCGACAATGCTGGAAAACAAATGCTCTGATGTTTGCTGGTTTAAGCCAATTGTAGGGATGCACCGAATCCACTATTTTGGATTCGGCCGAAGCCCCGAAATCCTTAACGAAAGATTCGGCCGAATACCAAACCGAATCCGAACGCTAATTTGCATATGCAAATTATGGGTGGGAAGGGGAAAATATTTTTTACTTCCTTGTTTTCTGCCAAAAAGTCACGTGATTTCCCTCTCTGGCCCTAATTTGCATATGCAAATTAGGATGTGGATTCGGTTCAGACAGGCAGAAGGATTTGGCTGAAACCGAATCCTGCTGAAAAAGACCCAATCCTGGCGGAATCCCGAACCCAATCCTGGATTCAGTGCATAGATAACATAACTACAAATTGTCTTAAAAAGAGCAAAGAAATAAAAAACATTTTCCCTAAATTAACATGGTGATGCCCGGTTGGCACCTGGCCTACAAGATCAGACCCATTAGTACCCCATGAATGGCATCTTTGGGGGCCACACACCCTGACTGAAGAACACACTGTACCCCCCACTGAGGGCAGCCTGGGGCCCCCAATCCCAGCTTTCGGTTTCCCCTCCACGGGGTTTATTGACTTACCCAGAACTTAACCAAGAAAAATGCATTTTGGGGTCCCTTCCCGAACAGTTCCTTCAGTCCTCCCTTCTTCTCTGGAAATTTGTCGTAGATTTGGCGAATATCTACGGATTCAAGCAGTGGATCGCTGTAAGAATGATTCGCTTGTCCAATGTGCACAAAGAGGTGTTTGTTGTACTGAGGGACGAAAAAGGCAAAATGTCAGAATAAGGGAGAGCACTGGCCACTGTCTGGAGATTTCTGCCCAAAGTTGGGGACCACCCTCCTGCCCATAGAACGAGATAGCAATCCCACTCGCCCCCCTGCGCCATTACCCTTACTATACAAAACCTTTTTCCAGGCAGCAGTGTTGTCAATGAGCCTATTGGATACAATTTAAAGGGATTCTGTTATGATTTTTATGGTGTAGTTTTATTTCTAAATTACACTGCAAATAATTCACTCTACAATATAAAATGTCATTCCTGAACCAACAAGTGTATTTAGTTGTAATATTGGTGTGTAGGTGCATCTCAGGTCATTTTGCCTGGTCATGTGCTTTCAGAAAGAGCCAATGGAACTGCTTTCTGGCAGGCTGTTGTTTCTCCTACTCAATGTAACTGAATGTGTCTCAGTGGGACCTGGATTTTACTATTGAGTGTTGTTCTTAGATCTACCAGGCAGTTGTTATCTTGTGTTAGGGAGCGGCTATCTGGTTACCTTCCCATTGTTCTGTTGTTAGGCTGCTGGGTGAAGGGAAAGGGAGGGGAGTGTTATAATTCCAACTTGCAGTAAAGCAATAAAGAGTGGCTGAAGTTTACCAGAGCACATGACTTTGGGCAGCTGGGAAACTGACAACATGTCTAGCCCCATGTCAGATTTCAAAATGAAATATAAAAAAATCTGTTTGCTCTTTTGAGAAACAGATTTCAGCTGGAGCAGAAATATGTTTTGGAAAAAAAAACATTTTTCCCATGACATTATCACTTTAAACACTCCTGGCAGGAGAAAAACCAAAATAATAATAATACCCCAGAACACCCTAGTTTATACTATGTCACATACTGCTGCCAGGTGTCGGCTTTATTTGGGCACACAGAACCCTATAGGATATAAGTATGGCTTTATATGGATACATCATTTCATACAGGGACCTGACTAACAGAGACTCTGAGTTACGGACAGGAGTGCGAGAACTGGCAAAATATAAAGCGGCCCCTGTAATGGCGGAGATCCTCTCATTTGGCGATGTTGCCCAACGAGCAAATCTCTCCCCGAAATGCCCACACTGAAGTGGGCGATATCGGGCTGATCCGAACACGGGCCCTAGAGCCTAAACGATTGGATCATAATGAAGTTAAACTGGCGGTGGGATCGCATCAATGAACAGATACGGCCGCGATTTTTAATCCTACCCCCCAGGACATATATCCTACCCAAAAGCAACTTACAGCATGATGGCAGCTTTACTGCTTCCCTGTACTGGTGGTCTTCCCATTAAGTATTATGGGAGAACACAAGGAAACAAGCCCCCCACAGGCAAAGGCATTCAGCACCCCCCCAAATGCAGGAGAGAGGGTGAGTAGGAGGGAAAGCCTTGGGCATAGGATGACCTGAATATTTATTTTTAAGACCACCTGCCTCTGATGATGGATGCGGCCCTTTAAGCCTCCAGTAAGGAGGAGGGGGGGGGGGGCAGATGTCAGAGACACGGCAAGTGTATTTCTATTTATGTTTAACTGTCACATGGGTGAACCCTTCATCTTCCGTGCCAGTCACATATTCCTATAGCACCGGCACAGAATTCCATGTAGAGATTGAGCCTCTTTTCTCTTATTTGCTGTACCTACAACCTTTGTAGTGAATATTCTATTGCTCGGATTGGCTAGGAGCTATGTAATTTATGTTCTAATTGGCTGTAGGGTCACTTATTCTGAACTGAAATCAGTTTCTCAAAAGAGCAAATATTTTTTTTTAATATTTAATTTTGATATCTGACATGGGGCTAACCGTATTTCCAGTGTCCCAGCTGCCCCCAATCATGTAGCTCTATGTACTGCAAGTTGGAGTGATATCACCCCCCCCCCAGCAGCCTAACAACAGAACAATGGGAAGGTAACCAGATAACAGCTCCCTAACACAAGATAACAGCTGCCTGGTAGATCTAAGAACAACACTCAATAGTAAAATCCAGGTCCCACTGAGACACATTCAGTTACATTGAGTAGGAGAAACAACCGCCTGCCAGAAAGCAGTTCCATTGGCTCTTTCTGAAAGCACATGACCAGGCAAAATGAGATGCCTCTACACACCAATATTACAACTAAATACACTTGTTGGTTCAGGAATGACATTTTATATTGTAGGGTGAATAAATAAATATCATGACGGAATCCCTTTAAGGAGAACTTCCTCCTGCAGTGGCCGCATACCATACATGGCATTACTGTGGCAGCCCGTGGGGCAGAGCATGTAAGGATGGCACATCTGTGACCCTGAATAAGAAGCAAAGAGAGTGTCCGATATCCTGGGCCTCGCATGTGACTAATCCCACTCCTCTACAAATAGCTCTGACTGAGTTCAGCCTATTAAAATAGTTTAATGCAGACTCGCCTGGCAGTGACCTAACGATGGTCTAAACCGGGGTATCTCCAAGGGCTGAATGTGGATATATAGACTGATCTATTCACCCCCTCCACTGCCGAAAAAAGCAGTACTTTCCTAGGAGCCATGGGGGTATTATACTAGCAGATAAGGATAAATGGAGGAAATATTGTACAGGTATGGAATCCGTTATCCGGAAAGCTCCGAATTACGGGAAGGCCATCTCCCATAGACTCCATTATAATCCAAAGTATTAAAAATTATTTCCTTTTTCTCTCTATAATAATAAAACAGTATTTTATACTAGATCCAAACTAAGATATAATTAATCCTTATTGTAAGCAGAATCGGCCTTTTTGGTTTATTTAGTGTTTACATGATTTTCTAGTAGATTTAAGGCATGAAGATCCAAATTACAGAAAGATCCATTATCTGGAAAACCCCCATTATTAACCGATAATGTGCAGGAAACACAGGGACAGTGATAAGCTTCACGGAGCTCTTAGCAATGACAATGCTAAATAATAGACAATGTGTGATGAATAAGATACAAAGTATCTGGGCTACTACTGTTCTGTTGGCCATAACCATACAGAGAGCTGTGGGCATTCATAGGGCTGCAACAAAAGCCCCGTTACCAACAATAATCATGTAAGCAGAAGATGAGCAGAGCACTGAGGAATCTCCTGGAATCTGATATTCTATATGCCATCTAGAGCGTCACATACCTAGAGAATCCTAAATCACAGCGCAGCTGCCCATGAACTCTGCCAAACAGACAGGTGCCAGGGCAATGTATTCCCCCATACAAACTGGACTTCTTGTGCGAGAAAGGACAACATTGTCTGAATGGTCAACACCTGCTACAGCTTTATGAATACCAACCATGTTCTGAGAAATATAGTTCTACTATAACAATTAGCCACTTTTAGACTGGGTCCCCTTAGATAAGAAGAAGGGTACGAGTATATAGAAATACTGGGGTAATAGTCACCCTGTTATAGTTACAGGGGTACCCAGGGTACAAATAAGCACTCACCCCAAATCTCCCCCTAACTGACCTTCAGACTGGGCCCCCTTAGCTCATAACAAGGTTACAGATATATAGAAACATTGGGGTGTCACTATAGTTCCAGGGGTACCCAGGGTACAAATAAACACTCACCCCAAATCTCCCCCTAACTGACCTTCAGACTGGGCCCCCTTAGCTCATAACAAGGTTACAGATATATAGAAACATTGGGGTGTCACCCTGCTATAGTTCCAGGGACACCTATGGTGCTAATAATGCTCATCCAAAATGCTAAAATTTGAAAAAATCTGAAAGAGCACTTACTGCGTCAGGGTCCCTCTGCTGTTCTAAAAACGCAGAAAATTCCACCAGTCGCAGTTTGGATGTGCCAATGGAGCGACCTTGCCATGCTGGAAGAGAGGATGGTGGGGGAGCGGCAGGTTCGAACCCTGAAAAAGAATATATGTGTAACAGGGTTATTCATCGTATGAGTTTACTGTATAACTGCTTTATATTGGCATGGCTCATTCATAGCTATATGCTATATACCCTCATACTAAACAGTATAGCAACTATCACTTATGCAAATATACAGGGAAGAAGTGCATGAAATATGTTGTACCCGTGTACTGAAATATTCTGTATTCCAAGGGAAACATTGGGAAGATTCATTCTATTTATAAATAGAAACTAGGGATGCACCGAATCCAGGATTCGTTTCGGGATTCGGCCATTTTCAGCAGGATTCGGCCGAATCCTTCTGCTTGGCCGAACTGAATCTGAATTTGCATATGCAAATTAGGACCAGGGAGGGAAATTACTTGACTTTTTGGCATAAAACAAGGAAGTAAAACATGTTTTTCCCTTCCCACTCATATGCAAATTAGGGTTTGGATTCGGTAGAATCTTTCAGGAAGGATTCGGGGGGGTTTCGGTGCATAATAGAAACCCCCTCAAACAGGCACCAGAAGGAAATAAAACTTCTGGCTTCTTAAAGTAATACAAATATATTCACACAGTTCCGCCCCTTTTTGGGAAGCCATGTTTGTAATAGTGTTGAGCAGTTTCACCACAGGCAGACGGAGCAGACAAAGCTTATTTTCCTGCACAGCAAAGCGCCTCCCTGGAGGTACAATTAAAGCTTCTTAGCAGCGCACCTGTGCTCCGGCTCTCAGGGGACAAATCACAAGGAATTTAAAGTGTTTCTTGAAATGTCTACACTAGAAGGAAAAACGAGTGTGTCCTGGAAACAACCTGACAGCGGCCATATCTGCCAACAGCCTGGCACGGGATTCCCAGTGCCCAAAAACTGGCCCAGGATCTTACTGTAATATAAATCATATAAAAATGGGAGGTTAAAAGTAAAATATTTTTCCCATTTATGGCAGAATACCTTGCTTAGGTCCTTTATTTTTAGTAAAATAAGACAAAAACAAAAAATCCGGGATTTCGCAGAACACAAAATCCAGGAGAGGACTGTGTCAAGGCTGCCTGTGAGTCCAGCAGAGGGTGGATGGGGGTTAAATTACTGAGCAACATTTATTTAAAGGGAAACTATCGCAAAAAGCAAATTTAATATACATTTCCTCGTACCAAAGTTATAAACTTTCTAAATACAATTCAGCTAAAAATTGTTTCTGAGATAATCAAGTTTATTCCTCTCTCAGCATCTGTTTCTCTTCATTCTGTCTTCATGCAGGTGTCAGATGAATGATCCAATATATCTTATAGTGAGGCTTCCTTGATGAATGAGAGCTCAGTCAAATAACTGATTCCAGTACTAACAAAATCTAACAAAAATCTAACGCCTTCTGCACAAATCCTGCATGTAGAGAGACATGATGTCTGGTGAGTTTAATAGAGTGAGCTCTAATACATCTTCTAGGCAAAAGGAGCCCCCCTATAAGATATATTGGATGTAACAATGAATATCTGACACCCAACTGCTGCATGTAGAGAGACATGATGTCTGGTGAGTTTAATAGAGTGAGCTCTAATACATCTTCTAGGCAAAAGGAGCCCCCCTATAAGATATATTGGATAATTTATGTGACATCCAACTCCTGAATTAAGACAGAATGAGGAGAAACAGATCCTGAAAGGAATATTGAAGATAAACTTCTTTATTTCAAAACAGTACAGAATTATTAATTGATTGTACTTAGCGAGTTTCTTATTTCAGTATGCTGAAGCTAATTTTAATGAAAGTTCCCCTTTAATAGAGGCATTACCTGGAATTGGTGCGGCAGCGCTTGGCTGAATGGGATAGGCTTGCTGAGCAAAGGGCTTCACACTAGAAATGAACGAAGAGTTAAAATCAATATCATTCTAACTTATGGCACATAAAGGTGATTTAAAGCAGCCAGGACTTTATGTAGGGTGCTTACCAATAAGAAGCACCCAGTACACAAAAGGCACAAGGCTTTGTCATAGACATAGAGTGTAGTAGTTTAGGGCTGTACTTACTCTTGAGAAGAACCAGGTTGGCCCGTCTGGATCATTCCTGGCCAGTACTGAGGAAAGAAGGAAGAGTCATCGTTAGTAGGATAAAATAACCCAGATGCAACCCTCTAAATGTAGCATTATACCCTTGCACAAGTCAGACCATAATGGATGGGGTTGTGGTTATCGTCAAACAATTTTACCAAGGATCTGAGATGCAAATACCCTCTTCCCAGGCACAACGGCTGCTTCTAGTGTCTCCCATTACTCCCACTACATCCCTTTAATTTCCCTGCCCATTCTGCCCACGAGGGGACCCTTATTTTAGCTTCAACCTTACCATCTTTATCCTAAGGGGCTGCTGTATTAAAGGTCGAATTGAAAATTCGAATTCAAATTCTCAAATTTTTTTTTCGTCAAAACGGACCATGGAGTTATCCAAACTCGATTCGAGTTTTTTTAAAAAAAAATTCAAATTGTATTTTTGAGATTTATCATAGTATGGCCCAGTGGTCCTCAAACTTGGCCCTCCAGCTGTTAAGGAACTACAAGTCCCACAATGCATTTGCCTGACTGTGGCTGTCAGACTCCATCATTGCATTGTGGGACTTGTAGTTCCTTAACAGCTGGAGGGCCAAGTTTGAGGACCACTGGTCTGGCCCTTTAAGGGGGTGGTTCGCCTTTAAGGTAACATTTCATATGTTATAGAATAGCCGATTCAAAGCAACCTTGCAACTGTTTTTCATTTTTTTTTTATAGTTTTTGAATTATTTGTCTTTTTCTTCTGTCCCTCTGCAGCTTTCAAATGGGAGTCGCTGACACCTTCTAAAAAACAATTGCTCTGTAAAGCCACAAATGTATTGCAATTGCTACTTTTTATTACTTGTCTTTCTATTCAGGCCTCTCCTATTTATTTTCCAGTCTCTTATTCAAATCAATGCATGGTTGCTAAGATAATGTGGACCCTAGCTACCAGATTGCTTGAAATGAAAATTAAGAGAGGGGAGGTCCATGGATCTATTTGGAGATGTTTGCAGCTTTCCTGCAAAAAAAACTCTAATCGAGTTTGATCGAATTCAATTCAAATTTTCATGTTGTTTAAAGGAGACATATTGTGTAAAAACTAAGAATGTACCAGTGCATTATACTCATTTAGATATAGACGAATTGTGCTTAAAAAAGTAGTGTTTCAGGCTGATTTATTGAATATTTCTGCAAAAACCCTAATAATCCCTCCCTTCCACTTCCTGAATTCCCAGGCTGTGCAGGGGAGACAGTGGCTCTCAGCTCACTGCACTGTAGGACAGGAACCAATCAGCAGCTAGCAGGACCTGATAGGGAACTGAAGCCTGTCTGTGCTTGTGTGACTGCAGGGTTGTGCCCCTCCTACTGTGCTTCTGGCAGGGACCGTTAGGACACACCCACCCCTCATTTGAAACACAGACAGGGACTAGAGAACATCTACATGGAGCTCTAATAAAGGGGCTATTTTTAAGGATAATATTAACTTTTAGCACCATGTAAAAGCAACACCATATAATGGCCTACAAAATTAGTTTTTTAAAAATGTATCCTATATGTCTCCTTTTAATTAGTCCGAGTTAAAATTTAAAAAAAAAACTGACATGAATTCGAAATTCGGCCCTTTATAACTGTGCACATGGCTTCAGTGAGACCCTGAAGAAGGTTTCCCTACAACAAAGCTAAATGATGATACTTCTCCTTTAAGAGCTCCTAAGAGCAGACTTACCCCGGGAGCAGCAGGGAAGGCAGGCCGGGGGATTCCGGGCAGGCCCAGCTTGTTGTGAATTGCAGTAGCCGACACGATCTGAGCAGACGACATGGCCGCCATGTGTTGCAGTGCTTTGTCCTTTGATGTCTGATCCTTAAACATAACAGTTTGCATGCGGTTACTGAGTGCTGGGCGGCAGGGGAGTGGGCAGCTCTAAAGCGTGGGTATTAAACACGAGAAGCCGTTGGCAAAACGTAGTGAAGCTAGCATGCATCTAACGGAGGGACACGGACTCCCAAATGCCAACTCCCTACAGTCGGGAGAAGCTTTCTCCTGGTCTTTTAGGGTCACCTACTAATTTAGCAAAAAAACAAAACAGAGTAGTTTCAAGTGTAACTGCCGCAATCTGGTAAAAATGTTTTTCTTTCTTTAACACCAGATATTGAAAGGTTAGTAAACGAAGGAAAGGGCCACAAGGTTACTAGTCTTGTTGAAACATTAAAGGGATGCGGTCATGATTTTTATGATGTTTTTATTTCTGGGGCTCATTTATCAACACTGGGCAAATTTGCCCATGGGCAGTTACCTATAGCAACCAATCAGTGATTAGCTTTTTAAAGCCAGTTGCAAGTAGAACGATGAATGCAGCAATCGGATTGGTTGCTATGGGTAACTGCCCACGGGCAAATTTGCCCAGTGTTGATAAATGACCCCCACAAATAATGCACGCTACAATATAAAATTTAATTTCTGAACCAACAAGTGTATTTTTTTTTATCTATAATATTTTTGTGTACGGGATTTTCAAGCCATTCTGCCTGGTCATGTGCTTTCAGAAAGAGCCAGCACTTTAGGATGGAACTGCTTTCTGGCAGGCTGTTGTTTCTCCTACTCAATGTAACTGAATGTGTCTCAGTGGGACCTGGATTTTACTATTGAGTGTTGTTCTTAGCAGCTCCCTATCACAATATAACAGCAGCCTCGCTGATCTATCTGGTTCCCTTCCCCTTGTTCTGTTGTTATCATCCAACTTACAGTACAGCAGTGACCAAAGTTTATCAGAGCACAAGCCACATGATTGAGGGCAGCTGGGAAACTGACAATATGTCAGATTTCAAAATTAAATATAAAAAAAATCTGTGTTCTTTTGAGAAATGGATTTTAGTGCAGAATTCTGCTGGAGTAGCACTATTAACTTATGTGTTTTGATTTATTATTTCCCACTACGGTATCACCTTAAAAACACTTTCAGCAACTAATGCCCTACCCAACACATTCTACCTTTGGGACAATAACTGGAGTGGATGGGGGGGGGGGGGGGGGAGTAGAGGGCCACATCCACAGCCTAATCCAATGGTTTTCTAGCTTTCCTTACCAATATCTGAAGGTGGGAGAATTACCCATCAGTCTAGATAGGTATATCTGCCAGCAATATGACCTTCTTCATACTAGTGTAGGCAATAAATGATAATAGTATCCCTTTAACTGAATGTTCCTCTCCTTGGTTGTTATTTCATTATACTGTGGCCAATGAAAAACTAAGGCAGCTCGGGCATGAGGATTATACAGCCAAGACAAGACATTAGAGATGGATACATGGTGTATGTGGAAACGCTGGTGCATGACGGGGCACAGAGGGAAGCTCTCCATAGCAGGCTGATTTTTCAGGCAAGTAGAGAGACGTTCTGGCACAGCATTCACACTTTTTACTCTCTAGTTTGGCCAACGGTCAGCGAGTGCCAGTTCCATCAACGCTTTAGTTATTTGAGTGATCTTGCCAACGCCTTAAACAAGGTGGAGAAGGACAGAGAGCAAGCAGAATCTACAAACAAAAGCCGGCGGCCAAACACTGTGCCAAGCAAAGGGGCAGTCGGGCACGGTGGGGCCATTCAATAACTTACCATGTTTGTCACCTAGATACAATACAAATTGTGCATTAGAAGGTGTGCGTATAATTGGAGAGGATGGGGATAAGACAGGTATTTGCTACAGATACAAAAACCAGTGCGGCAATTGGCAACAAGCATCATTTCTAGTATTGGAAATTGGAATTTCACAATGCTCTGTATTGGGAAACTGCTATGCATATAATATGCGCAGACTTCCAGCCGAGCAATGGTTTATTGAGAAGGAAAAACAACAGCCTGCCAGAAAGCAGTTCCCTCCTAAAGTGCTGGCACAAGTCACATGACCAGGGGCAGCTGGGAAATTGACAAAATGTCAGATTTCAAAATTGAATAAAAAAAAGATGCTTGCTCTTTTGAGAGATGGATTTCAGTGCAGAAGCTTTTAACACAAAGAGGCAGATTTATCAAATTCACATGAAGGATTCGAAGTTCGATCAAATTTTCAAAAAGTTTCGAATTTTCGATTGTTTTTGATGACCACTTCGACCAGTGAATTTAGAAAATCCGAATAAAAATCTTAGAATATTCGACAGTCGAATAACTTCCCCTTTGAATTTTTATTCGACTGCCTGGTTCGCCAGATTCAACCTACCGAATTGGTTTTAGTGAATTTTCACAATTCGAATCGTTCGATCGAATTCACACTATTCGATCGTTCGACCAATGGAATAGCGGTAAAATTCTTCGAATTCGAAGGATTTTAATACCCATGGTCGAATTTGAGGTTTTTTTAACCCTCGAAATCGACCCTTAGTAAATCTGCCCCTTATTTTATCTTATTATCCATTATTATGTCATTAGTTGACCTGTATATATATAATAAAACTGTATGTAACTATGATTCCATGCAACAACTCCTCCCTCCATAGTGGACTAGTAAATGTGCCGGTATATTGATGACATATACAGGTATGGGACCTGTTATCCAGAATGCTCAGGACCTGGGGTTTTCTGGATAAGGGATCTTTCCTTAATTTGGATCTTCATACCTTAAGTCTACTAGAAAATCATATAAACATGAAATAAAGCCAATAGGCTGGTTTTGCCTCCAATAAGGATTAATTATATCTTAGTTGGGATCAAGTACAAGCTACTGTTTTATTATTTATTACAGAGAAAAAGAAAATAATTTTTAAACATTTGGATTATTTCATTATTACAGAGTCTATGGGAGACGGCCATTCAATAATTCGGAACTTTCAGATTAACAGGTTTTCGGATAAGGGATCCAATACCTGTATAACAAATCACTTCCTATTTTTCCTTAATTTTCTAATGGGAAGGCAGGGGGAAAAAAACTCGAACATTCGCCGACTGGTTTTTGTATCATCTGTGCCAAACAAAATAAAAACCCCAAAAACAGTTACACATTCAGGTTACCGTTAGCGACACAACAGTTATATGACATCACAAGAGTTAACAGACAAACCTACTTGTGCACAACACAATGACATTTGGTAAGGGAGCAGTACAAATACATTTCTTAATACCTCTGCTACTAGTAATCATATTTTAATAACAAATACAGATGTAGGATCTGATATCCGCAATCCTTGGGGTTTTTGGGATTAAGAGGGGAAGTGGGTCTTTCCTTAATTGGGAGCATAGAGCAGTGATTTTCAACCTTGTGCCTCCAGCTGTTAAGAAACTACAAGTCCCACAATGCATTTGCCTGACTGTGGCTGTCAGACTCCTTCATTGCATTGTGGGACTTGTAGTTCCTTAACAGCTGGAGGCACAAGGTTGAAAATCACTGGCATAGAGCCTTAAGATAGCTAAAAAAAAAAAAAAATTAACATTGAATTTGAATTGCTCTGCCACCAATATGAATTTATGATGCTTAGAATAATTATTTGATTTAATAGGACGTCATGGAAAATCGTACTGATGTATTTCGGATTTTGTGAATAAACCAAGGTTTGCCATGCATATATATATATATATATATATATATATATATATATATATATATATATATATATATATATATATATATACTTTCAATGTTTTGTATTATTTGAATTTTATATTTGTATTCAAAAGTTATTTAAAAAAATTAAATAAAAATATTTACATAAATTATCTTCAGGAAAAAATTTTTAAAAAAGCATTTAAATATTAAAAACTATTTTTTATTAGTAGTTACTATTTTATAAGCAAGATTTTTTTTCTCAGCCCTGTGTGGAGCTAATGACCCCCGCCAAGCCCCCTAGTACGATGAAAGGAGGTCAGACTAAAACGAAGAGGCAAACCTGTCGAGAGACAAGGACGGCCCCTAATTTGCAGTCAGACTTGGTACAGCCCCTTGGGAAGAGAATTCTAATCAAGTATATAATTATCACATAAAGGAGGATTCATATTTAAAGGCGAGGAAAATAGGGCAACGGTCCTTAAACTAACGACCAAGAGATCTAGGGCAATTATGCAGCAACGGAGATGAGAGCTGTGACGTCACTATTGCTGCTCTGCAAAATGGGTATTAATTCATTAATTAATTCATTAAAAACTGCTATTCTTTTTTAAGGCTTGAGTATGTCGTTTATGAAGGTCAGTATTGGCAAACAAAAGCTATTTTATCCGGGCTCAAGAAAAGAATCTACATGCAGATTTGTCCCAACTTGCAGCCTAATGAGCAGTAATTAATCTCCCTCTCATTGTGTTACAACTCCATTCACATCAAAGGGATTTTTTTTTTTTTTTTCACAGCCTATACTCAGTGCAGGGATGAAAAAAAGCAAGAAAAACAGGATTATAATATAAGACTTTTTTTTTTTTGATGGGTTTTCATAAATATATTTTGTACATCACTAATCGCAAAACACTTTCATCCGATGCATTGATCCGGTCCGTCGACATCGGAGCGGAATAATAAACGCTGAACACAAATGAAGGTTTTTTGGGATGGGTCATGCGCCCGCTTGTTTGGACGGGGGCTAAAATTAAAACGACCTTATTTGAACTTCCCCCGTGTTTTTTGAAGAGTTCATCCCAGCTCTTTAATGCGTGTAGCTCTGCTGTGCAACATGCAAAAAGCCGCCGTATAGCTTTAAGGTTATAAAAGAAGAGCAGCAACCCAACGCATTCCACATGGTTTAAAAAGAATAATGCAAAGAGGATAAAAAAAAAAAAAAAAAACACTTTACGGCAAAGTGGTTAAGCGTGCCCAAAAGACTGACGCTATGGTTGAAAAATGTCAGTAGTTTCCTTACTACACAGCCTTTATAATAAGCCAGCCACCAATGAGCCATGCTTGTATGCGGGCACACATGCTTGCCGCTACACATAAGAGCAGTGGCCCTAAACACGGGCGAGTAACAACACTTTGTGGCATTTGCCGAAATTTCAGCCGCAGCTACCCGTGGGCAATATACAGTGAATGCTCCAGCAGCCAAACTTTCCTAAAAGCCATCAACTGCAAGACGCCTCAGGCAGTGAAAGGGTTAATAGAACTGGAGGGGGAGTTATTAGGGGGGGGAACGAAAAGCTGTTACA
>CM044437.1:4016424-4029610 GCA_024363595.1 Xenopus borealis | reverse complement strand
AAAAAAAAAAAAAAAAAACTCAAATCGAGTTTGGCTAATTCCCTAGTCGAATTTGACAGTTTTCACCATTAAAAAAATAAATAAATAAATGAAGATTAGAATTTTCAATTCGACTCTTAATAAACCTGTCCCATTATGTAAACACATCTTCCTTCCTAAACATCTGCATTAATACTTATTGGTATGGGTTCAATGTCTTATTTTGACAGGTTTTAATGTAATACCCTTGAAAAACAGGGGTATTTATACAGCCTATAGGAAATACTTTGGGCAGAAAATATTGCAGAGCCTTCTCATGTACATGAATGAAGAATGAATATTCTGTGTTCCATTGATAGAGATATACCCTCATACTGTCTAAGGCAGTGATCCCCAACCAGTAGCTCGCAAGCAACATGTTCTAGAGTCTTGCAGCAGGTCAGGGACCCGCAAAATCCCGTGGTACCCTGTGGGTTGCGGATCGGTGGTTCTGCAGGTTGGGGGTCGGGTCACGGATCCTCACCATAGCGATTTTTACTTCTTTTTCTGAGCATGTCTACTACTGATGATGTCACTTCCGGTTTACAATGACAGCACTTCCTGTTTTACTCCTTTTTTTTCTGATCGTGGCTACTTCCGATGATGTCACTTCCAGTTTATGACAGCACTTCCTGATTCTTGATGGTCAGCGGGTCGCGGCTCCGGGTTGCAGATCGCGGGTACGGTTCGGGTCGCGGGTCCAAGCGGGTAAGAATATGGGTCGTGGGTCCGGGTCCCAAAAAATGGACCCCGCACAGGACTCTAACATGTTGCTCTCCAACCCCTTGGATGTTGCTCCCAGTGGCCTCAAAGCAGGTGCTTATTTTTGAATTAATGGCTTAGAGACAAGTTTTGGTTGCAAAAAAACAGATGTCCTGCCAAACATTCTCTCCTGTAGCTGCCAGTCCATATAGGGGCTACCAGAAAGCCAATCAGAGCTCTTATTTGACATCCCCTTGGCTTTTTCATGCTTGTGTTGCTCTTCAACTCTTTTTTACATTTAAATATGGCTCACGAGCAAAAAAAGGTTGGGGACCCCTGGTCTAAGGGGACGTTTATGGCATATACCACCCATGTGAATAAATGCAATATACAGAGAATAAGTGTTCTGGGAACACAATACTGTACAAAGAAAAATAACATGGCAGCACCATTCCCTATGTATAAATACAAATATACAGAGACAGAACGTTCTGAGCCCTTGTACTTTACCAATATAAGGGAAAATAAAAGCTAAACTGTGCTCACAAATGTGCACCCCCCCCCCCTCCTTTAATGTGGTATTCTTAGATATTTGGTAATTTGCCCATTTTCGTGGATTGTAGATTTCATTTCGGTCGGTGAAGGTTTGCTTTCCCATTTCGGACAATTAGGCTGCGTAATGACTAACAGAAATCCGTAATTTAAATAAATAGCCAGGCTTTGCATCTCTGAGGAAAAAAAGCTAGCAATCTGCGGCAATTATGCAGCGCTGCCTTAAAGCCAACGTGATTGTTGATAATTATAAACATGGCATGCCAATGTATCCCAGGGCCATTTCTAAAGCAGTTCTAATGCATAAGGTATTTCTTTGTCCTTTTCTAAACAGATGGAAGTTTAAGGGACCCAAGGCAACAAGCAGGGGTTGCATATTAAACAACCTTTCCCTGAACACAGAGAGGCAAATAGGAAAGCTTTCTGCTCCATGTTCTGGAGGTGTAATGTAAAACACTTCTGATAAAGGAGAACTAAACCAGGAGATTTTGGATGGCCCATTACCATATCCGGTTATACAAGATATCAAGTAATGTCCAATGTTTTGCATATACTGGGACTATTATTTCTCATACAAAGATGTCAGTGGGACCTTTAAAGGAACAGTTCAGTGTAAATGTAAAAACTGGGTAAATAGACAGTCTGTGCCAAATAAAAAATGTGTCTAATATAGTTAGTTAGGCAAAAATGTAATGTATAAAGGCTGGAGTGACTGTAAGTCTAACAGAACATAACAGAACACTTCCTCTATGCTTTTCAGCTCTCTAACCCTGAGTTAAGGCCATACACGGGCCGATAAAAGCTGCCGACAGACAGAGTCGGATGGGATTAAAAATCCCGTCAGATCAACGAACAGATGCAGTCCCGCGATCCGACCGCCAGTATCTGCTCTGTTCTGATCCGATCAGGTGGGCATATCGGAGATAGGTCTGCTCATTTGGTAACATCGCCAAACGAGTGGATCTCTCCGTGTATGGCCAGTCAGTGACTTTAAGGGGGCCCACATGGGACATAACGGTTTAGAGAGTTTGCAAATGATGCCTGGTAACCAATCAGTGGAAAGCAAGAGAGCTGCAAAGCAGGAAGTCATTTGGCAATTATGTTAGACATCCAGTCACTCCAGCCTTTATATATTAAATTTTTGGCTGACTAACTATATTAGAAACACTTTTTATTTTGCTCTGTCCATCTATTAAACCAGTTTTTATTTTTACTGAACTGTTCCTTTAAAGGGATACTGTCATGGGAAAAGGTTTTTTTTTTTTTTTTAAATGCATCAGTAAATAGCGCTGCTCCATTACACTTCTGCACCATTTCTCAAAAGAGCAAACAGATTTTTTTTTTATATTCAGTTTTGAAATCTGACATGGGGCTAGACATTGGGACATGGGTTTTTACTATTGAGTGTTGTTCTTAGATCTATCAGGCAGCTGTTATCTTGTGTTAGGGAGCTGTTATCTGGTTACCTTCCCATTGTTCTGTTGTTAGGCTGCTGGGTGGGGGAAAGGGAGGGGGTGATATCACTCTAACTTGCAGTACAGCAGTAAAGAGTGATTGAAGTTTATCAGAGCACAAGTCACATGATTTGGGGCAGCTGGGAAATTGACAAAATGTCTAGCCTCATGTCAGATTTCAAAATGAAATATATAAAAATCCGTTTGCTCTTTTGAGACATGGATTTCAATGCAGAATTCTGCTGGAGCAGCACTATTAACTTATGCGTTTTGAAAAAAAAAAAACACTTTTTCCCATGACAGTTTCCCTTTAAGACTGGAAATTACCTTGGAAATTACCTTGGAGGGCTGCATCTGGTATCCAGTTGGACAGCCAATGAAATTGTCTAAACCAATGAAATTGCAGCTGGACACGCCACAGAGAACGTAAAACAACACGGCACCCTAGGCCCACTCATTTACACCAAACATAAAGTACAAGAGTTTTAGTACCATCGAAATGCCGATCTTTATAGGACAAGAGAGAAAGCGAGATATTGTTACCTGTTTCCTGGTCCGCGTTTTCCCTGTCCTTAATTTGATGTATCGGGCTATCAATTCATTCCTACCTGAAATGAAGGAGAGAGAAGGAGAAGAAAAGACACTTAGAATCTGGCACCCTCTTTTATTGCATATTATGTGCACATATCACAGTAAATAAGGTATATTCTCTCTTCCCTTTTACTGAACCACTTCACCAGGGTCGCCAATTGCTCACATGACCCATCACCCTACGGACCTGCAGCGGCTGAATGTGGACAAAACAGGTGGCAAACGGAACTGATCCGTGATTCGACAACAATGCAAAACATGCGACTTCGATTGGCTGCAGAGAACGCTGGGTAAACCAATTATTACCATCTTTATAGGAGCACACACACATATTTAGTATGATTGGCTGGGGAGGGATCTTTTCCTCTTTAGTTCCAACATATGAATACCCTCGAACATAAGTCACGCTGAAGAGATCACAAAGGACTAGGTTACTATTATTACTACTATTAACCTTATTTATAGAGCGGCAACATATACTATAGTGCTTTACAGACACGCATTGATTTCAGTCTCTGCCCCAGTGAGCTTACACTCTAAGCTCCTTATCACACTGACTCACTATGCTGATAGCATAACAGTACAGGTATGGGACCTGTTATCCAGAAAGCTTGGTCACCTGGGGTTTTCCGGGTTAACGGATCTTTCTATAATTTGGCATCTTAAAGGGGTGGTTCACCTTTAAGCTAATTTTTATTATGTTATAGAATGGCCAATTCTAAGCAACTTTTCAATTGGTTTTCATTATTTATTATTTATAGTTTTATAGTTATTTGTCTTTTTCTCCTGGTTGTTAGCAGCTTTCAAATGGGCGTCGCCATCCCCTTCTAAAAAACAAATGCTCTGTAAGGCTACAAATGTATTGTTATTGCTACTTTTTAATGCTGACCCTTCTATTCAGACTCTCTCCTATTCATATTTCAATTTCTTATTCAAATCAGTGCATGGTTGCTAGGGTAATTTGGGCCCTAGTTACCAGATTGATTAAAATGCAAATTGAAGAGCTGCTGAATAAAAAGCTAAATAAATCAAAAACCACAAATAATAAAAAATGAAAACCAATTGCAAATTGTCTCAGAATGTCCCTCTCTACATCATACTAAAAGTTATCTCAAAGGTGAACAACCCCTTTAAAGCTGGTCATAGACAGGGAGATCGCCAAACAAGCGGATTTCTCCCCTATGTGTCCACATTGAAGTGGGTTATATCAGGCTGCGGAGGAGATTGGAGGAGATATGGGCAGTCCGATAGCAGTAACGCACAGATGTAGGGGCCTATCGTCTACTAGAAAATCATATAAACATGAAATAAAGCCAATAGGCTGGTTTTGCTTCCAATAAGGATTAATTATATCTTTGTTGGAATCAAGTATAAGCTACTGTTTTATTATTACAGGGAAATCCTTTTTTAAAAACTTTGGATAAAATGGAATCTATGGGAGACAGCCATTCCGTAATTTGGATCTTTCTGGATAACGGGTTTTCAGACAACAGATCCCGTGCCTGTATATATATATATATATATATATGTAAAGGTGAACAACCACCTGAACGCGTGACACGAAACGCGTCAGCAGCGGGTTGTCTCTAACGCTGCACCGATGCCATTTTGTGTAAAGGTCTTAAAAGAATGGAACAAGAGATTGAACGCTTTTTAAACTTCACCGCGGTCGATCCGAGGCTACGTTTATTTTTGTAAACTTGCTGACAACACGGCTGCCCAGTGAGAGAGACCTGGAACTCACGAGCTGAACAGGGAAGGACAATGCTTGGACTCCACGCTCGCACACAAGTGAAGCTGAAACTACAGTTTGCCCGTACTGTAATCTCCGACAGATGAGGTGCAGGCCATACTAATAATTCACACACGCTTACTGGGTGCACATCACATGGTAAAAAGGACATTCATGCAGCCTCCTGTTTCGCAGATCAAAGTGCCCAAATGGACTACTGGGAGTAGAGTCCTGCAGCAGGTCGGAATCCAGAGTACCCCCGAGGAATCCAGAGAACCCCGAGGAATCCAGAGTACCCCCGAGGAATCCAGAGTACTCCCGAGGAATCCAGAGTACCCCGAGGAATCCAGAGAACCCCGAGGAATCCAGAGTACCCCCGAGGAATCCAGAGTACCCCGAGGAATCCAGAGTACCCCCAGGAATCCAGAGTACCCCCAGGAATCCAGAGTACCCCGAGGAATCCAGAGTACCCTGAGGAATCCAGAGCACCCCCCAGGAATCTAGAGTACCCCGAGGAATCCAGAGTACCCCGAGGAATCCAGAGTACCCCGAGGAATCCAGAGTACCCCGAGGAATCCAGAGCACCCCGAGGAATCCCGCACAGACACAGGGAGAACATACAAGCTTCCTGCAAATAGTGCTCTGGCAGGAGTCTAACACCAATGCCTTGCTTTATCGCAGGTATCTTAGATATTCACTTTTCTTACCCCCGCTATTTCCTTTATAGCACGCCACATCAATGCCTTGTTGCCCTTTACTGCACTTCTGTCTGGAGAGACCTGTGTCAGTTTAGGTTAACACACACACACACATATATATATATACACACACACAGGTATAGGATCTGTCATCTGGAAACCCATTATCCAGAAAGCTCTGAATTATGGAGAGGTTGTCTCCCATAGACTCCATTTTATCCAAATAATAAAATTTTGTAAAAGTGATTTCCTTTTCCTCTGTAATAATTAAACAGAAACTTGTACTTGATCCCAACTAAGATATAATTAATCCTTATTGGAAGCAAAACCAGCCTATTGGCTTTATTTCATGTTTATATGATTCTCTAGTACAGTGATTTTCAACCTTGTGCCTCCAGCTGTTAAGGAACTACAAGTCCCACAATGCAATGAAGGAGTCTGACAGCCACAGTCAGGCAAATGCATTGTGGGACTTGTAGTTTCTTAACAGCTGGAGGCACAAGGTTGAAAATCACTGCTCTAGTAGACTCAGGGCACGCGGATCCAAATTATGGAAAGACCCATTTTCCAGAAAACCCAAGGTCTCAAGCAGTCTGGACATCAGGTCTATATCTATACATATACACACACATTGAGCTTATTCACAATTTAAAAGCCTCCGGTTGCACCCCTCTGCATGGCGGTTACCGCAAAATCCAAAACAGGAAGCCTATTCCCGCTGACTAACACACACTACCTGCCTTCATCCTAAAGAAAACAATCCTTGCAGTTCAGTTTTTAGACTTTTCGTTGGTAAAGATCTGCTGCTGCGTGCAACTGAGATTTTCTTGGAAAACAGGAAAATACAGAGGCCCCTTAATATATGAAATCAGAACCACTGCCATGACAAAAGAAAAAAAATAAAATAAAACAGCGTTATTAAAGCTTGCGTGAATAATGAAAAGGGCAAGGGGTTATTATGGGAAGTTAAAAGGTACAGAGCATGTAAGTCAGTGTCTGTGTGCTCACAGCCTCATAGCTTGCTTTAGTTCTGTCTTAAAGTTAAATTAGATCAAACAAGTGAAACCTTATCCTGTCTGCAGCCACCTCATCTCTGTGAAACCCCAGATTATCCCTTTAAATAAGGCTTTAATTTTTAATATCCATTAAAGGCATGTACTTGACCTTCCTTCTACTCGTATTGACGGTTTTCCCAATTCAAGGGATGATCTGGTCCTTTCATGCTGTGGGTGCTTTATCTCAATTCCTAAACTGCAAGCGGAGGTAGATTCCAGCTGTTTGATGTTTTGCAAAAAGCATTCCCTTTATAATATAATTATAACGATAATATAATATATTGATCTGCTCATCAGGGATGCATGTGACACATCACATAAATAATAAGAATACAAATGTAATTGGACTATTTATGGAATTACAATTTAATTGACCCAATTATGTAAATACTATTTAATTGGCCCATTTATTTATTGGTTGATTTGACATGATATTGTATGAATGTTGAAAGTTAACAAAAGACTTTGGGGGTGGTTGGTAACAGTTTGCCCCTGTACGAAAGGAATTTTCGTGGTTAAAGGCACGTGAAATATTATGAAACCTTAAAGGCATAGTTCACCTTTAAGTCACTCCCAAGAACTTTTAAATTAGTCTTTCTTATAATTATCATTTTTTTTAATGATTCCTGTTCCGTCTCTTCACACCTTTCAAACAGGGGCATCTCTAAACCTGGCAGCCATTAAAAAAAATTGCTCTAAAATATTTTAGGCTAAACATGTATTGTTATTGTTCATTTTTATCACCGATCCTTCAGTTCGGCTTTTGGTCTCTCATACAAACTACCACCTGGTTACTGGGGTAAATTGGTTCCTAGCAACCACGTAGTTGGTTAAATTCCAAACTGGAGATTTGCCAAGCTACAAAAAAATCAAGGCCCCAGAATATCATTGTCTGTATCATACTAAAGGCAGATTTACTATTATTCACTAATTCGACGGCTTTTAGCCCTCGAATTCGGGCGAAATTCGACAAGCATTCGAATATCGATTGTTCGATTTCACGAAAAAAAAATCGTAAAATTTCCTTCGATCATTCAAAAAATTCGTACGATTCTAACGACCGAGGCGTTCGATCGTACGAATGGTATTCGAGCAGGTGATAGAAAAAAAAGCTAATGGGGGGGATTCCCTTAGGCTTCTATTGCGATTCGGGGGTTCAATCTGGCGAAGTAGGTAGTCGAATAAAAGTTTACAGTTAAAGTACCTCAATCATCGAATGGTCGAATTATCGAATATTCGATACGCTGGAATTTTGCGTATTTGATGACCGAAGTGGCCAAATTTGCATATTCGAATATCCGATAAAATTGTACGATTGGAACTATTCATGTGAATTTAGTAAATCTGCCCCTCAGAGTTCATTTAAAGCTGAACTGGCCCTTTAAAGACAGGAAACAGGGCATTTAAGACTTTTATCTAACAGCAAAGTGTGTGTGTGCCCCCCCTCCCTCCTTGGATTACACAGAATTAGGCTAATATTCTTCACTTCTCTCCTTATAAATGAATAATCAGCAGAGATCTGAAGCACAACAGTTGGCCGAGGAATGGCGTACTTTATATAAGTTATAGGTTAAATAAGAAAAGTGCACCAAGTGTTTGCAGAAATATATGATGGTTCCACGGCTGCCAATCAAGAGGGAGAACAGCAGGCTGAACTAGCTGTGACCCCCCCCCCCTGGAAGCTGACTACCAGCTGGGCTCTGTCGACTCCCTTTTTCCGCATTATTCAGGATGGTTTAATCTTAATCACAATAATCTCTGGAAATCCTGGATCCCGGCAATTGGCATTTAAACCCTGCCTACAAAAGGCTAGCCCTGCATATTTTATAAACCTGTCCAACAGCTTCTGACACCTCGCTCCCCGTCAAATCCAATTTAGCTGTTGAAAGTCTATTTAAAGGGGAAGCAAATGATTTTCAGTATGACTATTAAAAGGACCAGTAACAGTCATTTTTTTTTAATTGTTTCTTTTTAAGGAAATAAAAACACCAACACAGTTTACACTTTAAATTCTAAAAGCTTTTACTAATAAATTATTTAGGGATTCTCTGCATGCGCAAGTGACGATCCATTGTGCGGCGCTCGATTTCTCCTCCCTGGTTCTCTCCTAAAAGAAATCGAGCGCCGCACGATGGATCGCCGCCTTGTTGCCGTTTCAGAAGAGGAGCGCATGCAGAGAATCCATTAATAATTTCTTAATAAAAGATTTGCAAATAGTTTAAGCTGTGTTGGTGTTTTTATTTCGTTAAAAATAAACAAGTTTACTGTTACTGGTCCTTTAAAGGGACTGTTCAACTTTGAGCTAACCTTTAGTATGATGTAAAGAGCGATATTCTGAGACAATTTGCAGTTGGTTTTCATTTTTTCATTATTTGTGGTTTTTTGAGTTATTTTGCCATTTATTCAGCAGCTTTTTAGTTTACAATTTCAGCCATCTGGTTGCTAGGGTCCAAATTAGCCTAGCAACCATACACTGATTTGAATAAGAGACTGGAATATGAATAGGAGAGGGACTGAAAAGAGAGATTAGTAATAAAAAGTAGCAATAACAAAACATGTGTAGCCTTAAGGTGGCCATACCCAGGGAGATTCGCTCATTTGGCGGACATCTCCCTAATATGCGTACATTGAAGTGGGCAATATTAGGCTGATCCAATCGTGGGCCCTAGGGCCCAATGATTGGATCAGAATGGAGGCCAAACGGACAGTTGGATCACGGGACCGCATCAACAAAAAGATGCGGCCGCAATAAGACGGGATTTTTTAACCTGCCCGATATAGATCGGGAACGCCCGTCGGATGGCCCCAGACTCGGTCTGTCGGCAGCTTTTATTGGCCCGTGTGTGGGGCCTTTAAAGAGCAGTTGTTTTTTTAGATGGGTTCAGTGACCCCCATCTGATAAAAAAAGAGTCAGAAGGAAATAATTGAAGACAAAATGAAGACCAATTGAAAAGCTGCTTAGAATCAGTCTATTACATACAAAAGTTAACTGGGTGAACTACCACTTTAAAGTTATTTATAAATGTAATGCATGTTAAAAGCAGTATTTGTTTCTACCTTTTTGCAGCTGACCCTGGAAACAATGTAGAGACAAAAGCTCTCTCTAGGTCTGTTAGCAGGCTACATTGTTTCAGGAGTCAGGACCAGCAGCGCAGGGTAGAGTCCTGTGCGGGTCCATTTTTTTTGCGACCTGTACCCGCAACCTACAACCCAGACCCGTGACCTGCATTCTTACCCAGCTGGACCCGCAAATACCTTATCTGCAACTCGGACCCGCGGACCATCAAGAATCAGGAAGTGCTGTCAAGCTGCCAATCAAGAATCAGGAAGTGTTGTCATTGTAACCGGAAGTGACATCATTGGAAGTAGGCGTGATCAGACAAAATGAGTAAAAATCGCTATTGAGAAGACCCGCAACCCGACCAGCAAACCCGCAGAGTACCGCAGGGTAACCTGTGGCACCACTTTTTTTTTATATATATATATATATATATATATATATATATATTCTCTGGGTCCCCAATTTTTTTTAACTTGTAAGTGGGGCCCTGGCACAGTTTTTTTCTTTTAAATATTCTTTGGGGCTCCAATTTTTTTTTTAACTTGTAAGGGAGCCCTGACCATCAATATGGGCGGGGGGGGGGGGGGGGTGTTACTTTTTTGGCGCTGATGTCTGTGTGGTCTTTTAACTTTGATGTGGAGTGGGCGGGATCAGGGTTGGCGGGGCCCAAGTTGGACAACGATGATGGCCTAGATTCATGGTACATCTCTCTGGAGGCAGAGATTATGAGAAAACATGGGAGTTGTCTCTGTTATGGAGAGCGCCATTTATGTCCCCATTTGGCAGGTTAAAAGCCACCAACAACATTGCACCACACCCCTATACAAGTCATAGGGAAAGGTGACAAAGAAGCTTGCTGGCAGCCACTCAGAAAGACAATGGAGGCTTAAGCAAGGCTGAAACAAGTAGAGCCGGTTAATACCTTTGTTGCAGGGTTAAAAAGAAAAACTCTGCTCTTAATATTTCCATCCGACAGATCAACAATAGAAGCTGGAATTACAGAGACATTCTATATTCCCAATAGACAGGCAGGGATAGTGGCCCCTGAGTGCACTAGTAGGTACAGAACTGGGAGTAAAATGAAAATCTTTACTTTGGGCCCAGAGATCTGCTGCTGCGTGTACAGACAGGTTCCCAGTGCCTATGGCAAAGGGCAGAGATATTCCGAAAATTCGCCAACTGCATCGCTCGCAGCGCAGGTTATAAATAAATGCGATGTGTTTGCATTCTTTCCTGCGAGCTAAATTACACTCAATTATGTGGGAGACTGTACTTTAGGTTCTAATGCATGAAAATATCCTCTGTATAGGGACAACTTTCTACTTGCACAGAACAGATAGTGGGAGCTGCCATTTTGCTTGTAGGGATGCAATGAATATGGGACTCCAGATTGCGACCAGCACATTTTGCTTTACTTGGCCAAATCTTAAATATTAAGAGAAAAATGTTCTGGGCGCATAATAAGCTACGAGGTACTGTACTGTCTAAGGGAATCAATATGGCACCTCCTCCCATATGTATAAATACAAATATACAGAGAAGGAATGTTCTGGGCACACAATAAGCTATACACTCATACTGTACTGTCTAAGGGAATCAATATGGCACCTCCTCCCATATGTATAAATACAAATATACAGAGAAGGAATGTTCTGGGCACACAGTAATCTATACCCACATACTGTACTGCTTAAAGGACAATACAATTGTGAAGACAAACTGAAGAGAGAAGCATACGCTGACCTCTATGGTATATGACAGTAAATGTACATTCTTGGAGGGAACTGTACATATAACGAGAAATATTTTTGTAACCTTGACAGCAGAATGCATTTCAGGGTATATAAAGGCTGCGCCTTGTATTTTCCTTCTCTGTCCCCAGGAATGTTTCCCTGCATTGCATGTTATTTTAATGTATTATATAAAAAGCAAATATGTGTGAAAGCTTCATAATTTCACATAAATGGGAAAAAAGAATTTTTCACTAAAATGGATTTTTAGAACATATTTTCATTTTGTATTTGTGTCCGCACAATAAAAAAAAATACAGAATGGGTATTGTTCTCTTGGAGGAGACCCTGAATTGGCCTCAAGGACTCAGTACCTTCATCACAATACAAATGGCTACCTTGCAGTCTGCTGAAGGCTACATAAGTGATTTGGTCACAGCAATGCCCACGGCACAAGGATACATTTCCCTAAAGTTGTCACTTATTAGGCTTCATTTATATGCTCCGACACATTTATACAGAGCGTTATAGAGATTGTGCTATAATCGCATCAATTTACGGCCCCAGTGGAGCTTACAATCTAATTTCACAAACACAACACGCACTAGGGTCAAATCTAACCTTCCTGTGTTTTTGGAGTGTAGGAAGAATTACCCACACAAGCATGAGAGAGCACACAAACTGAACCCAGCCGATAGTGATGCCACAATGGGTTAAGCTGCCACACATAGGCCCATAATCAAGGCAAGTGGATTTATTGTCTTTTCAGCATATACAGTAAATACTAGAAACTACATTTCATTTCTCCGGACCCCTGGTGCTATACATGAGACTATACTGGGTACATCAAGAAATTATATATTATAATTATATTATTATTATATTATATAATCTGCATTTGTTGGATTTACTTCAGCTATAGTGACCCAAGATCAGGTTCAGGGGTGGAGGGCCCCCCAAAATTTGACTTGTCTGAATAGAACAGCCCTCCAAGTTATCGACTGTTCAGTAAAATCCTGGATCTGTGCCTTTATTGGTCAACTTTGGAATCTACTTATGGCCACAAATCCATTTGTAAGGCTGTAGGACCCATGTAACTCCTCGTTTTGACCTTGAGCATTATATAATGAATTGCATTTATGTTAAATCACAAGTGTTGTTCCTAACGAGGCAGTGACATAAAGGTGTTGAGTTAATATGAATTATCAGTGAGAATAAACACTTTGGTACAATCCCCACCCTAAGGGGCAAATTTTATCAAGGGCTGAATCTGAAAGTTTTAAATTTTCAATGGAGTAATTCAAATTCATTTGAGTTTTCCAAAAAATTCAAAGTCGATTTTCAAGATTTATCATACACTGGCCCTTTAACTTGTATTGGACTATTTGTCACCTAAAACCTGCCAAATTGCTGTTTAAGTCAACGGGAGACATCCAGGGATCAATTTGGAGTTGTTTGGAGACCGGGTCGGACTGGGGGGCCCTCCAGACCCCTGCCCTTGACAGCAAGTTTATTTATTACACGCACGCGCTGTTTTTTTTTTTTAGGTGTCTTTTTTGTGCCGCAGAACAAGGGAGCGAGTCATGGCTGGTG
>CM044437.1:3933760-3948481 GCA_024363595.1 Xenopus borealis | reverse complement strand
AGCTTTTTATTCAGCAGCTCTCCAGTTTGTAATTTCAGCCTTCTGGTTGCTAGGGTCCATGTTACCTTAACAACCATGCACTGGTTTGAATAAGAGACTGGAATATGAATAGGACGCCTGAATAGAGATGAGGAATAAAAAGCAGCAATAATACATAGCCTTACAGAGCACTTGTTTTATAGATGGGGTCAGCGACCCCCATTTGAAACCTGGAAAGATTAAGAAGAAGAAGGGAAATAATCAGGGCCGGGTGAGAATCTTGTCTCAGGCGGCACAGAGCGGCCAGTTACCAGGGGAGGGAAAAAAGCCCTGGTAACTTTAAGAGCCGAATTTACTTTTTTTAAAACGGATATTCAGCTCTTGTAGTGCAGCGAGCGCAATAGCGATGTGGCCCCACCTGCTCCGACCACGGGCGAATTTCTAAATAGGCACCAGAGGGCCTGTGCCTAGGGCGGCAGGATTGTGGGGGCGGCCCTCGGGTGCCTTAACTTGTGCTGCATTAAAAAAAAAAATTTTAAATTCCCTCACCCCTAGGGTTGCCACCTGGCCGTTTTTTTACCGGCCTGACCGGTATTTTTGATGGTTGATCTCAATGTTATTAATAGGAAAAAAACCTAAATATATAGGAAGGCCGGTATTTTTTTAAGAAAAGGTGGCAACCCTACTCACCCCCCCCCCCCCCCCCCCCCCCCCCGCCACGGGGTTGGTTGAAATCCGGTGATGGAGCTGGGAAGGTGAGGGGTAGAGGGGCCGAGTCAGTGCTGAAGTGATGTCAGCGCGCCGTGTGTGTGATGTCACTTACGCTACGGGGAGAGCTTGGTGAGCGGAAATGATCATACCTCCCAACATTCTGGATGTAAAAAGAGGGACAAAAAGTTTTTATGCCCGCCACACGTCAAAATTATTGTGACCACGCCCATTTTTGAGGCCGCACCTCCTAATTACCATATGTATTTTACTAAATTTGACAGGTTATGAAAGTTTGAAAATATTTCTCCTTATCTAAACTGTTACAATTACTTATTTTCTTATCTCTAAAGTGTTACAAAGCATCTTATTTGCACCTATTAGCTGTTCTGGACTCTCTGCCAAAAGCCAATTAAGTTAAAATATTTGCTTCTTTTTCTGGCACTTCAGTGCAGAGAAAAGAGGGACTTTCCAGTACAAATGAGGGACAGCGGGTTGAGCTCTCAAAAGAGGGACTGTCCCTCCAAAAAAGGGACAGTTGGGAGGTATGAATGATCACTTCCGCAACGTAGGGGGCGTGTTTAGGTCCGATGCCTAGGGCAGCATCGGACCTAAATACAACCCTGGCTCCAACGCTAAAAGTTAGAAGCGCGGAGCAGGAGTAGGGTTGCCAACTTTTTATAAAATATTTACCGGCTGGTGGGGAGGCGGGAACAAATAGGGGGCAGGGCATGACATAAAAATGGGCGGGCCATGATGTAAAGGGGGCGGGACCAAGGGCCGAGATTTCAGGACGGAGGACAAAAGCTAAATTTACATGGGATTGTGGGCGGGCCGATGCGGGTCTTTCTAAGGGTATCCCATATTTACTGGCAGCTACATTGCCGGTAAGTTTGTAATAGCGGCCCCGGCCTTGGCTGGTGTTTTTAGGTTCGTAAAATACGGGCCAGGTGGCAACCCTAGGGGGGGGGGCGGCAGGAGCCCCTGGAACTCCCCTGGAAATAATTTTTAAAAACTATAAAAAAAGGTCAAATGAAAAGTTGCTTCGAATGGGTCATTCTATAACAACTACAATTTATTCCACACGGGAAGATTCAGGGAGATTTGTCACCTGGCGGCTAATCGCCGCTTCTTTAGAGCGACTAATCTCCCTGATTCGCTTACCCCTGTCTCGCACGGGCTAAAATTAAAAGTCTCCTTAAGGTCGCCATACACATGGCCGATAAAAGCTGCAGACAGACCCAGTAGGCAGCTTATTGGCTGTGTATGGGGCCTTCCGACGGGCATCCCCAATCAATATCTGGCTGAAAGTCATCCAAATGTCGATCGGATGGGCCTAAAAATCCCATTGGGTCGCGCCCACTTTTTTTCATTGGGGCGGTCCCATGATCCGTCCGTATCTGCTCCGTTTTGTTCTGATTGTTGAGCCCTAGGGCCCACGATCTGATTAGCCCCATATCACCCACCTCAAGGTGGGCATATTGGGGAGAGATCTGCTCACCAAACGAGCATATGTCTCCGTGTATGGCCACCTTTACTGAAGCTCCGTTTGCGATTCGTCGATCCATCGTGCGGAGCTCAATATTTCCTCCCTGCCTTCCTTATAGGAGATAGCCAGGGAGGAGAAATCAAGCGCCGCACAATGGATCATCCTGTTGCCTTTTCTGAAGAGGAACGCAAGCTGAGTATCTGTAAGTTATAAAGACTTTGAGATTTTAAAGTTTAATTTGTCTTGGTGTTTTTTTATATGTATAATAAAAAAAAAATTATTTTAAATGTTTGCTGTTACTGGTCCTTTGAACAGCCCCTTTAAGCAACTTCACACTGCAACTTCATCTTTATTTTATTTGTGATTGTAATTTACTGAACTGCTGGTCCTGGCTGCGTGTAACTGACTACCGCTGAAACTATGTCTGTTACCCCAATGTTTCTATATATCTGTAACCTTGTTATGAGCTAAGGGGGCCCAGTCTGAAGGTCAGTTAGGGGGAGATTTGGGGTGAGTGCTTATTTGTACCCTGGGTACCCCTGGAACTATAGTGACACCCCAATGTTTCTATATATCTGTAACCTTGTTATGAGCTAAGGGGGCCCAGTCTGAAGGTCAGTTAGGGGGAGATTTGGGGTGAGTGCTTATTTGTACCCTGGGTACCCCTGGAACTATAGCAGGGTGACTGCACAACAGGTGTGTCTGGGAACCAATCAGTGGGCCCCAACCCTCCCCTGATCGTCCGGGACCCAAAACAAAGGTTTCCAGAGAGGTTCGGGCATGCGTGCGGGCCCCTAGTTGTCCAGTGTGACCCTGGTGATATGCGAGTGTTATTACAGACAGAGACACACCGTTGCCAAGTATATACAGAAGGAAAAAACCTCATGACCCGTTGTCTTTTTTTTTTTCCCCCAACCCAGATTAAAGGAGAAATCCACCCCAGAACTGTACGTTCTTACGTACGTATCTGTAAACACAATTGCAATTAAAATCTGTTGCTTCTGACTGTAACAATATAGCAGAAGCCGGCTGATTAACAAACAGGAGAAGCGATTGCTGCTACATTGTTTCAAGAGTCAGACAAGAAGTAATGATATGAATGAACATTATGCAGATAATAATATTTGGGTGGACATTATTATTATTAATTATACAACCCGGGGGAAAGGGTTATGGAAGGAAGATCCCCCTGCAACCACAAACAGGAATGTTGTTTCTACTCTGAACGTCAGTTACATAAGGGACTATTAACCTGTTGCTGCACCACAACTCCCCGCGCCTGCAAAGTTCTCTCTTATATAATCCCTGTGGCAGAATTACATAACAATAGAAACTCCCAGCATGCTCCAGTGCAGTCTCTGGTTTAACAACAATCGGGAAGCCATTGCTGTTTCCTCAGGAAGTGCTCAGACCATCAGGAACACAAAGACCTTTAATGGGGTGATTCTCCTTTAAATTAACTCTTAGTATGATGTTGAGAGTGATATTCTGAGAAAATTTGCAATTAGTCTTCATTTTTTAAAAATATTATCAGTGAGTTATTTAGCTTTTTATTCAGCAGCACTCCAGCTGGCAGTTTCTGCGATTTGGTTGCTAAGGTCCAAATTACCCAAGCAACCATATATTGGAAGAGACTGGAATATGAATAGGAGAAGGGCTGAATAGAAAGATGAGTAATAAAAAGTATCAGTAACAATACATTTGTAGCCTTACAGAGCATTTGTTTTTTTAGATGGGGTCATCGACCCCCATTTGAAAGCTGGAAAAAGTCAGAAAGAGAAGGCAAATAATTAAAAAAAACTGTAAATAATGAAGACCAAATGGAATGTTGCTTAGATGTGGCCATTCTATAACATACTAAAAGTTAACTTAAAGGATAAGGAAAAGTAAAGGATATTTAGCTTTTTTTATTCAGCAGCTTTCCAGTTTGCAATTTCAGCAATATGGTAGTTAGGGTTCATATTACCCTAGCAACCATGCACCGATTTGCATAAGAGGCTGGAACATGAATAGTAGAGGCCTGAATAGAAAGATGAGGAATAAAAAGTAGCAACTTTAGTAGTACTTTTGTCATTTACATTCAATCTTTTTTTTTTTTTTTCCATTCCAAGATATTAAGGGATACATGTGCTGTTAATATGAATGAATTGTGTTCCAACAGCGCCACCCGCTGGTCAGTTTCCCACCAGTCTGACCACCAAGTAGTCAAGGAAGTTGTCAGGAGAAAGAAAGAGGCTGATGTTCTTCTGCTTAGGAAAGATGTGAGAAAGGTTTCTAATTTTATTCCTAAGCAGAAGAACATCAACCTCTTTCTTTCTCCTGACAACTTCCTTGACTACTTGGTGGTCAGACTGGAGGGAAACTGACCAGCAGGTGGCGCTTCTGGAACTAAATTCATTCCTATTAACAGCACATGTATCCCTTAATATCTTGGAATTGAAAGAAAATAAATAATGAATGTAAATGACAAAAGTGCTTAGAATAGCCCCATCATCAATTTTACACTGACTTATTTTGAAGGTTTAATTATCCTTTTACGGTGAACCACCCCTTTAAGCTAAAGGAAAGAGATCAAAGCAGTGTTGTGCAACTTAACGCCTCCATTCATATGATCCTCCAGTTTGATACTGTGTTCACACTCAGGGCTTGGCACGCTACATTGCTTCATATACATGCGGGCTGGGGGTGTGCGGGGCCAGAGGGCATTCACTCGCTCCTGTGTTATCTCTAGCTTCAGTAGCTGTCAGAGAGGCACCTGGGTGCTTATCAGATCAACCTGGGGCACATCTATGGCTTCTTCCTCACTAGAGCTCAGCCTTTGTACACACACTTCACATGTTCATGTGCACACGTGTATAGTCACCTATGCACTGGATACTGATATATATACATGTATATATACATGTGAGTGATAACCCCTTCACATAGGTGCCTATAAGCACAGCTAAAGGCATAGAGATAGATTTAAAGTGCCCGTGCTCATTGCTTTCTGCAAGCTGCAATTTGTGTCTTTGGCCAGGAGAGGGGGCAGTCTATAACTACTGTACCTGGTCTTAAAGGCATACTCTCACTTTTGAAAACAGTTATTGGTGTTTGATCACCCCCAAATGCATTGCTTTTGCCAAAGCGTCTAGGCCAGTTTAGTAATAATATAATATTGCACTAAGGGAATCAGCGGGGGTCATTATCAACCCTGGGCAAATTTACCCATGGGCAGTAATCCATGGCAACCAATCAGTTTGCTGCATACACTGTTCTACTTGAAGCTGACTTTAAAAAGCTAATCACTTATTGGTTGTTATAACTAACTGCCCATGTGCAAATTTGCCCACTGCTAATAAATGAGCACCAATATATCAACTCCCTCCTCCCAAATGTAGGGTTGCCACCTTTTCTGGAAAAAAATACCGGCCTTCCTATATATTTTATCTTTTTTTCCCTATTAATAACATTGGGATTAACCATCATTTTTACCGGTCAGGCCAGTAAAATACCGGCTAGGTGGCGACCCTACCCATATGTATAAATACAAATATACAGAGAAGGAATGTTCTGGGCACACAATAAGCTATACCCTCATACTGTACTGTCTAAGGGAATCAATATGGCACCTCCTCCCATATGTATAAATACAAATATACAGAGAAGGAATGTTCTGGGCACACAATAAGCTAAACCCTCATACTGTACTGTCTAAGGGAATCAATATGGCACCTCCTCCCATATGTATAAATACAAATATACAGAGAAGGAATGTTCTGGGCACACAATAAGCTATACCCTCATACTGAACTGTCTAAGGGAATCAATATGGCACCTCCCTCCTCCCATATGTTTAAATACAAATATACAGAGAAGGAATGTTCTGGGCACACAATAAGCTATACCCTCATACTGTACTGTCTAACGGAATCAATATGGCACCTCCTCCCATATGTATAAATACAAATATACAGAGAAGGAATGTTCTGGGCACACAATAAACTATACCCTCATACTGTACTGTCTAAGGGAATCAATATGGCACCTCCCTCCTCCCATATGTATAAATACAAATATACAGCTGCTTCCTGTAGGGTTGCTAGTGCTGACTAAGAAGGAGCCATTATTTTGAAATCTCTGCCATAAACACCAGAGTCGCTGCTGTGTTTGATTTTACCGAGGAAAGTTAATGGTCAACTCTCCCCAGTGACATCACCCCCCTCATTACTCACTGATAAAGGCCACACTCTTCTGTTTATCACTTTGACTCATTTGTGGTTGAGAAGGTTCATGACTTCTGATGAAATAATTTACTCTTTAATGGAATGTTTACCCATCAGCTACTTAGGTCTAGCCCATTAAAAGGAAGGCCGCGCTTAGCAGTGATATTTTCTCCCTCCGAGAGAGAATTGACCCTAGATGCAGAAATATTAACTTTTTTTTTTTTTCATGGCAGAAAATAGTTTTCATTGAATCGAATTGTGAAATCATGGGCTAGACATATTGTCAGTTTCCCAGGTGCCCCAGTCATGTGACTTTTGCTCTGATAAACTTCAGTCACTCTTTGCTGCTGTACTGCAAGTTGGAGTGACATCACCCCCTCCCTTTCCCCCACCCAGCAGCCTAACAACAGAACAATGGGAAGGTAACCAGCTCCCTAACACAAGATAACAGCTGCCTGGTAGATCTAAGAACAACACTCAATAGTAAAATCCATGTCCCACTGTGTACTAGGGTTGCCACCTTTCCCTGTGGCTCAAGCCTGACAGGGGGGTGGTCCCATGACGTCACAGGGCGGTCCCGTGACGTCAGTGGGCGGTCCCGTGACGTCAGTGGGCGGTCCCGTGACATCACGGGGCGGAGCTATGACGCCGCGATCGCCGATTGGCCGATCGCGGCGTCAATCAAGCTAATCCCGCCCGGTTTTCCTTATATGGAAAACCGGGCAGGAAGCATTGAACCGGGCAGCCCTTCAAAATACCGGGCTGTCCGGTTCAAAACCGGACAGGTGGCAACCCTACTGTGTACTATTCAGTTACATTGAGAAGGAAAAACAACAGCTTGCAAGAAAGCAGTTCCCTCCTAAAGTGCTGGCACAACACTCAATAGTAAAATCCAGGTCCCACTGAGACACATTCAGTTACATTGAGTAGGAGAAACAACAGCCTGCCAGAAAGCAGTTCCATTGGCTCTTTCTGAAATCACATGACCAGGCAAAATGACCTGAGATGCACCTACACACCAATATTACAACTAAATACACTCGCTGGTTCAGGAATGACATTTTATATTGTAGAGTGAATTATTTGTGGTGTAAACAGTGTAATCTAGAAATAAAAACGACATCATAAAAACCATGACAGAATCCATTAAATGTGACCTTATCGGCAGCCACATTGGAACAGACACCCTGGAAAGAAGCAACAGAATCGGGGGGACTTTTAAGATAATTCCATGCAAAAGACTGTCGGACATTTCACAGAGCAGATGTTCTTTCTCTTATCCTCGCAGATTCTGTCTTTCGCTTACGGCTAATTCCAGTAAATAGAATCTTTTGTCAGGTCCCTTTTATTTAATAAGACGTTGTAATGGGGCAAAATGGAGCGACCATAAGAGTTGGGCAGTGCAAATTGGTTCATGGATGATGCAGTGCAGCCCTGGCCTCATCAATGGGATATTAAATACTTTCTCTTCAATTCAATTTTTTTTTTTTTTTAAATGCTTAAAATCTCTTCCTGCATTTCGTCTTAGGAACTGGCCCTGATTTATATCATCTGAAAGATGTCTGGGGTTGTCCTTAGTTATTTCATATGCTTGGATGGCAGTTTATAGAGAGGAGAGCTCCTCAACATGGAGTACCTAGGACATTACATGCACTGGTGGTGGGGGCAGGAACAAAAGGGGCGGGTGATGATGCAAAAAGGGCGTGGACAACGGCATGCAATTGGCCTGGCAGCAGATTGGGGCCGGGCCAAGGGCTTTAATTAGGGGTATTACAAATTTACTGGCAGCTACATTGCCGGTAAATCTGTAATACCGGCCTGGCCTTTGCAGGTGTTTTACAGGCTAGGCCGGTTAAATACCGGATGGGTGGCAACCCTACATGCACTATAAAATAAATTACATGTGGCCTTATTTTTATCTAAATGGGTTTTGCTTTCACTGATTCAGTTGCACCATGCGATAAATACAAACAGAATTGCAATTAAGTGGGATAATAGTCTCTGGGAAGGGAGTGTGACTGTGGGATAGCAGGTATAGTAGGGAGAGATGGTGCCTATAGTAACAGTGGATAATAGTCTCTGGGAAGGGAGTGTGACTGTGGGATAGCAGGTATAGTAGGGAGAGATGATTTTCTATGTTTAACTGAATGGTGCACCCTGCAAATTAGTTTAGGGGTGGCAATGTAATGTCCTTTCGTTGAACCCCACCAGAAAACACCCATTAAATAAAAGCAAAAGGATTGTAGAAGTTTTGGGAGAAGCTGGACTGCCGGCAGAGAAAGGGAGGATGGAAGAATTGTTGACAAAATGGAACAGCTTGACACATTTGTTACCAAAAAGCCACTTGATAGGAAGGAACATAACACAAAGCGCATGGGAACTTGTGTGAAGAACAAATGCTCCTCTCTGCTACTTGTTCCCCAATAACAGAAATACTTTAACAATATTCTTGACAATTTTTTTAACCCTATGTAGGCGGCAGTCTTTTTAATTTTTAGGCACATTATTGAAACATGGGGATTCCAGGGGGAAACAATAATGGGCTTCTGCTCCAATATGTGGGATGGACCAATGGAATGGAGCCTCTGGATGGCCGTGTCTTTTTTTTCCAGAAACCCCCTTTTATTATTTCCATACTCACAGCACAAAACACAGAGTAAGATCACTCACGCTACAGATAATTAGATCCCGCATGGAAAGATTCACAAGTGGAAGGAGTCCAAAAAACTAATGAAAACCATCACGATTTTACCATAGTCTTATTAATTCTTTACAGTTTTCCAGAAATGCTCTGTGTAGACACGCAGTCCTCTCCTTTCTGCTCTCTGCTGCCCCGTTTAGTCTCACAACTCACTAATTCTAAAGGGTAACTAAACATGTGACTCCTGTATGAGAGTAAAGCTGTTTCAGTCTATGAGTTAGATGTTGAGAGAGGGGTTCTCAGGTCAGTATTAGCTGGGCAGGCTATGAGTATAACCCGATAAATAGGGCATTAAGCTGCCTCTGTCTTGGAGGCCTACAGCTTTTATATTTCTCTAGTGATGCCGGGGCTGGTTCTGGATGGGTTCTGGCTGCAGCTTGCACATCAAGATTAGGTTCAGGACAATCATGGGTTCTTCATCTATTTTCCACCATTCTTGTTCAGTGAAGGCATAGTTTGGTGCCAAGCCCACCCTTTTGGATATCATGTTTGAAGTCACCATAGAGGTGAAGTTATAAAAGTTCCTCCTCTTAGGTTGGGTTGGACCTGGGTAGCAAAGGTAAAAGTTAGGGCAGGCATGGGATGGGAAATTTCCATCCACCCATCACTAATGCCCACCGTTAGTCTGGAATTGTTGTCTTGGTCTTATCTCATCATGTCTACCAACCCACCTTGATCTTGTCTTTTTCTGAGTATTGTGTTGTTCTAGTCTCTTCTTTTTATGTGTCCTTCTCTTCTCTACTTGGGTGTATTGTGTTGTCTTGGTCTTGCCTTCACACATGCATGCACATCTTCTCTTGTCTCTTCAAGCATTGCAAATGAGCTGTTTTCCCTTGGACTTGTCATGTCTTGTCATGTGTCTTGCGATGATTACTGTCTGGTTTAATCTTCTCTTTCCATGTGTACAGTCTTGTAAATTGTAGGTACTGTCTTGGTCTTATCTCATGATGTGTTGAGTCTTGTCTCAACATGTGTATTGTCCCATTTTAATCTTGTCTCATCATGTGTTCTATCCTGTCTTGGTCTTGTCTTCTCTTGTGTTGTTTTAGTCTCTTCTTTTTATTTGTACTGTTTTACCCTGCTCATGTATTGTGTTGTCTTGGTTTTGCCTCCTCATATGCACTTGACTTGTCTCTTCAACTATATTTTACTTGTCTCAGAAAACAAGCGGTTACAATCACAATTCTCAGACAGGGAGCAAAAAAACACCAATACTTCAAGTCACAGCCTTGTCTTGGATCAGAAGTCCTTGACTTGGCCTCCAACTAAGTAGAGTCAGGCTTAACATTGATATCTGCACTCAATGAAGCTATGAAGTATACAAATGTACTCATCATCTCCCATCTTTTTTGGATTTGGGAAGACAAACGCAGCAAAAGAAAGGTTTGTGGCTCAAAGACAGACATCTTTCATGGAGTATGTGTTGCTCATGAAAACCAGTGGAAAATAAGATTTCACAAGATATAAATCATTACACAGTACTTGTATTTATTTCTCCTTGACGAGCAAGAGAGTTAGGATGCTCTAGTCTGATCTATTGATGATATTCTATAATGTCATCAATGAATCTATGGAAACAGATATAGCTTTGGGGTTTCATGTCTCCTGTGGATACAGTGGCTCCTGGATACCTGAAAGGATGTTATCCAAAATTAGTATAACCCTGAAATGTATCAGAATATTGTGTTCTGATTTATCATTTTTATACTATACTATACCATTTTTATACTTTTTGCCACTACCTAAAGTTACAATGCATGAAGTTAGTCTACCAAGAAGGTGGACATAAAAAATAATACTACGCAGCATTATAAAGTCACCTTTATAAATCAGAAGAAGTCAAAGAACCCAGACACTACTAATGGTTCTGATGGCATAACCGAGGAACAAACTAGCAGCCAAAGGCAATATTTTCAAAGTTGTGTCGCCCTAGTGGCATGGAACTCCATTTGCATTGTTTACCCTGCAATGGAAGCAAATTCATGGCTTTACCTAAGGATCAGCCAGCTCCTCCAACCTGCCCCAAGCACAAGCTAGTTTAGGAGGTCTTTAAGATAGGACTGATCCTGATCCTCCAACCAGTCCAAGCTCAGGTTATTGTAGGAGATTTATAGGTAGGAATAACCAGGGCCCTCCAGCTTACACCAAGCACAAATTAGTGTAGGAGGTCTTATATGTAAAGTCTTATAAGTAGACAACAGCCTGGTCTTCCAGCCTGTCCTCAAGCTCAAGTTATTATAGGAGGTCTTATAATTAAAGACCTAAGTAGGGATCAACCTGGTCCTCCAGAATGACCCCAAGCACAAGTTAGTGTAGGAGGTCTTATCAGTAAAAGTCTTATAAGTAAGGATCAGCCTGTTTCTCCAACCTGTTCTGTCACAAGATAATGTGGGAGGTCTTCTAGTTAAAGATTTAGGAATAACTTGGTCCTCCAACCTACCCTATGTATAAGCTAGTGAAGAAGGTCTTATAGTTAAGGATCAGCCTGGCCCTCCACCTCACTCCATAAACATGTTAGTGTAGGAGGTCTTATAGGTAAAAGTTATATATTATATTATAAGTTGGTATAGTAATTATGATGTCTTCCAGTTAAAGATTTAGGAGTAGGCTGGTCTTCCAACCTGCCTTATGCACAAGCTAGTGTATGAGGCCTTAAAGGTAAAGTCTTATAGGTAGGAATCAGCCTGGTCCTCCACCTTACTCCATAAACATGTTAGTGTAGGAGGTCTTATAAGTAGGTATGGTAATTATGATGTCTTCCAGTTAAATATTTAAGAGTAGCCTGGTCTTCCAACCTGCCCAATGCACAACACAAGCTATTGTAGGTAAAGTCTTATAGATAGGGATCAGCCTGGTCCTGTAGACTTCCCCTAATCCAAGGTAGGATATGAGCAGGTTTTTAGGTAAAATTTAGCTAGATAGAGTAGTTAAATGGAAATGCCAGTTCCCACCTCCAATGAGAAGACTTACTACACTACATTTAACAAACCCTGTTGATTCTTTATAGACAAGTATCCAGAGCAACATCTTAGTGTTAACATCAAATCTTTCCAAAGCCCCTTTAACACATAAAACAGTGACAAATAAAGAAAAAATGTATCCATTAGAAATGATCAGCAGAGGCAACATGGCAGCCCCTTATCAAATGTAGACAGGCTGTGCATATATTGCTTGCAAGTTATATATATATATATATATATATATATATATATATATATATATTTATATATATATAAAATACTTCTCTTTAGCTGGTTTATTTCAGCAAATAAATTCCTAAGAAAGTTGTATGAACCTTGAGAAAATAATAGTGAATAAGACTGCCAGCAGAATCCTTGCTGCCCCATTGTTCGCCTGCAATAAGGTACCAGAAAGGCCTTTATTAGTTCCCCACCCAAGGAAAATTGGGGTCCCGGGAAGTCAAGGTATCTATTAGGAAGTGTGTATTGAAATTTTTGTTACATCCACACAATGTACAATGCAGTTTTATGTAATCACATCTAACAACAATAGTTATGGAAGTCTTGCCGAAAGTCTACAATCTTTTCATAAACAGTCACAAAACACACATCTTTTCACATTCTATAATGGAAATGAGCTTGTTTGGATTACAAGAAACCGATCCCAATAAGTTCAGTGGCAACTCGGACCTGAGGATATGTATCTGCGCCCAACTGATTTGTCTGTAGATAATAGCAAGGTCTAGTTGGTTGTGCCTTTAATGGGCCAGTAACAGCGAAGAATGAAACGGTTATCTGGGAATTGAAATATAAAGTATGGCCTCGGTTCACTGCCATTTGGGCAGAAATAGGGCAGGTAACAGATCAGCTGTGTAGAATACAATGTTTCAGAACCAGGAGGGATAAATAGGCCCAAATTTGATTTGTGACTCCCTAATGAATTGTAGAACGAAGACTTCACCTATTTAAAGCAGCACATTCTGGTAGAGACCTTCAGTGGGTTGGGTCCCCGCAGGTACCCCAAAGCAATCAGGTTTTATTTTCTTCTCAAAGTGAGAAAGGCTATCGGTTTAGCCGAAACGTCAGGTTATCAGACCTACGAGTGCACGCATATTTCAACTTATATACATATCTATATTTTATCTATATAATCCAAAATTAATAAATATATAATTAATCCTTATTGGAGGAAAAAAACAGTCTATTGGGTTTATTTAATGTTTACATGGTTTTCTAGTAGACTTTAGGCATGAAGATCCCAATTATGGAAACATCCATTATCCTGGAAAACCCCAGGTCCTGTGTATTCTGGATAACAGGTCCCATACCTGTACAATAAGTGTTTTATTGTTATAGTGAAACCAAGTAATTCCCCATTGTGTGAGCGTTTCATAGACTTCTATACTTGGCCCCCAAGGCCTCCCTTGAAATAATTACGCACAATACAAGGATTATATCCGAGTTCTCTCTCCTATCCGTCTGGATCTGCAGCTCAATGCCAACAAACACCTTTCTCCATTTATTTCTTGCACTGTGATTATTTACAACACACTCTATTTGCAGCGATGGGGATGGAGGGCAATTTTGTTTCATTAAAATGTGTTTCTGCTGAACTCTCCCATTTGGACGGCGCTGCATTAGCAAATAAGAACGTTCCAGATGTGGGATTTTTGCTGAATAAAATGAAAAGTTCTCGGAAACATTTATTTTTATACAAGACTTGGCCGCGGCCCAACGGTTCCCTCCTTATTGCAGGAGATTAGAGAGAGAGAGAGGGGACTGGGTTTTTTTCTTCTTCATGATCTTCAGTAGCAAAGAGCAGTCTCTTACAGTGTAGGTTCTGCGTCTTACTGCTGTAGGTTTGGGGGGACGGCTTTCACACTTGGACACGTTTACTTGGGCAGATAGACTTTAATAACACCCTAGGGAGTCAGGCATGTGACTGTCTAGTGGGTCACTCCCTTGGAGAATCTGGTTGGGAGCAATTTCTCAGTGCAGATTGCTTGTCTGTAAGGAAATGTTAGTGGGACTGGTAATTGTCTTCTTGTCCATGGCCCAAAGAAAGGGTTTTGAAAGGAGGCATAAGGGAGTTGTGGCCAAAATATTGTACCCTTCTTATATGCATTTATAGAAGGCACTGGAAGGCAATATCTCCTGTTGAATTGAAGATGATCTTTCAAGCCTGAAAATGTAATCTATTGAGTGCACCCTGTTGGGTACTGCATGGTTCATCATAAGGAGGAGGAGGATCTTAGCTCTTCTATATTTCCTGCTGTTTCTGTAGAACAAACAGAACAATGGGATGTGGCCAGTCTCATGTATGATCACCCATATGTTTTCCATCTGTTTGGCTCTGGGGCCAGCAGATGGATAACATGAAGGATTGGCCATTGGATGGCAAAGTTTAGATATAACTGTATCAAATTCTGCTTACAGTTACCTCTTCCATTTGTAGGAGGGCACAATAGCGGAAAGTGACCTGGGCTCTGCAGATAGTGGAGCCAGTAGTTGTAGGTAGGAGAAATAGGAGCTAACATGTATAGTAGGACAAGATGGCAACAGCAAGTTGAAATGGAAATAGAAGGGAAAGATAGAGGCAATAGGGCAAGATGGAGAGATTGGAGACAGTAGGACAAGATGGAGTCAGTAGGACAAGATGGAGACAGTAGGACAAGATGG
>CM044437.1:3878489-3894789 GCA_024363595.1 Xenopus borealis | reverse complement strand
ACCCCCATCTCAGTGCAGACCCCCCTGTCCCTGTGCACAGGACCCCCATCTCAGTGCAGAGTCCCCTATCCCCGTGCAGAGCCCCCTGTCTCAGTGCAAAGCTCTGTGTCTCAGTGCAGAGTCTGTCATTCCTCCAACTCTACATCTGCACTCAATTTCCCCACTTTCTTCCATAAAAGGAAAGTGAAATCTGTGCAATCTGCAAGGCAGCGAATCTAAACAGTGCAGAGCCTGTAACCATGAGCCCCCCTGCGCTTAACCCCTTACTGCCCACTTTGGTCTAAAATACAGGTCTTTGGCAGTGAATCCTGGTTACTAAAGGGAAACCCATGCTCTGCGGCCAAGAAAAGGGTTAAATCAATACCAGGTCTGACTCTGTAGCATAACCTGGGAATCATCCCTGAGCACAGGTTGTGAGTTTTGTTTCCCCTTTAAATGACCTGTTAGTATAATGTAGAGAGGGATATTTTGAGACCATTTGCAATTGGTTTTCATTTTTTTATTATTTGTGGTTTTTGAGTTATTTTACTTTCTTATTCAGCAGTTAGGGTCCACATTCCCCTAGCAACCATGCATTGATGTGAATAAGAGACTGGAATATGAATAGGAGAGAGTCTGAATAGAAAGAGGAGGAATTAAAAAAAGTAGCAATAACAATACATCTGTAGCCTTGCAGAGCATTTGTTGTTGTTTTTATATAGATGGGGTCAGTGACCCCCTTCTGAAAGCCGGAAAGAATCAGAAGAAGAAGTCAAATGATTAAAAAACTATAACAAATAAATAACAAAGACCAATTGGAAAGTTGCTTAGAATTAGCCATTCCATAAAATTCTAAAATTTAAAGGTGAACCACCCCTTTAATTTACTTTGGGGGGGGGGGGGGGGGGGGGGGACACTTTGGAAAGGCAATTTATTCCATTTGGGTGCTATTTTGCCCTATCCAGTCACTATTTATTGGGCCTGTGTGGACCTCAGTATACTTAAAATTCCAGGGCATCGTAGTCTGGACCTGGTTGGTAGGGGCCACAGTTCAGGGGCCCGGTCAGGTCATGTACTTATAACCCAGAGTAGGAGGGCCCTGCTATGTTTGTAGTATGGGGCCCATAGGCATTGGAATTCGGGAGGCATAGCCCTCCAGAATTGTTACCCCAGATTCTTTTTTTTTTTATTGTGGGAAGGCCTGAAGGTCCAGTAAAAGTGGGGCACACGTTACATACCTCAAATATACCTGTCCCCCAATAAATCATCTTCAGAGGCTCCTGGTGGGGCCCCATGGCATTTATGCCCTAGAGAATATCGGGGAGGGTGTTATTTCACTACATAGTAAGAATCAGTACAGGTATGGGATCCGTTATCCAGAAACCCTTTATACAGAAACTCCGTCTCCCATAGACTCCATTTTATTCAAACAATAACATTTTTTAAAAATGATTTCCTTTTTCTGTGTAATAAAACAGTAGCTTGTACTTCATACCGACTCAAATATAATTAATCCTTATAGGCAGCTTATTATACATGTTCCTTATGGGCTTGTCACATTTATTGATGGGATTTGATATAAGTAGAGGCCCGGGACTGTTGTTTGAAAGGGAAGCAGACTGGCTTGTGATTGGTTAGCCTGTATGCATACTAATTAGGCATGAGGAATTTCAATCAGCACAGCACAAGACAAGACTAAAGCAAATCATGCCATTATATTAGAGAAATGTGGATCAGGGGTGTAAGTGGGCAGTTAGAAGAACACTAAATTACCACTGTACGGATTTTTTTTTTATTATAGGTCCTGGAACTTTAACAGCTGTATCCCTTGGGAAAGGGCGTTAGAGCCCCATAAGACAAGGCAGCAGTGAGACAGTTTTTCTTATGGGTTGGTCACTGTTACTGATGGGATTTAATATGAGCACAGGCCCAGCACTGTAGTTTGGTAGGCTGGCTTGTGATTGGTTGGCCTGTATGCATACTAATTAGGCATGAGGAATTTCAATCACGGCAGCACAAGAACTAAAGCAAATAAAGCCGTTGCATGAGAGAAATGTTCCACTTCGAATACAAATTTCAAATCGCATATTTTTTGCCTCGAGCGACCCTTTTACGTGACTTTTATCTCCTATAACAAAAGCAAACGCTTGAATATATACGAATGTAGAATGAGAATGATGAGGCGGCCGGGGGTCAAGGTGCTGTTGTGTTACCGTGTTACCAGTCGCAGGAAAGCGGGGAGACAATAGCGCAACTAACTGGGTTCACGGCCCCCCTTGAGCAGCGCCGGGGATTTAGCAGAGAGACTGGGCTCACAATCCTTGAACCCCCCTCATCTAAAAGCCATTTCTATAAAGCGCCGCCATTAATTGCACTCGACGCATTGTGCGAATAGAAAACCACAAAAGCGGCTTTTAAAATATTCATTCGGTTGCCCTGATGACACAGAATGCAGCTGGGAGGACGGATACGAAGCATTAGAGGGTCTGAGGAATACGACGTTCTCTATGAAACCCCGCGTTGTAGTCACCAGATCACCATTAATGTTGTCTTGTTTGTCTAAGGGGCAGCGACGGCTTCAAACACAAACGTCCGCGTCGTTTCCTACACAAAGCGACTATATCTCTCCTGCGGCCCTCGCTGTGCACCAGGGAACCGGTCTATTGAAATTCCACCCACTTGTGCAAAGTATTTTACTCGCTTGGATAAAGCAACGCTGAAGAGGAAAGGTCCCCGAAAGGGTTATATAGTCTCCTCATGGGTCCTGTTTGTGACTAAGTAGTCAGCTCAGTCTCTGATTGGCTTAGGAAATATATATCAGCCATCATTAACATGAGCTCCCTGTATAACTCAGCCTGCAGCCTTGTGCCTTTATATGGTCACACCCCTCAGTGACTTCTAATATCCTTATCATTTACAGTAGGGGGTACATTATCCCTTATAATACATGAGTGATACTCAGAGTTCCCTGTATAACTCAGCCTGCAGCCTTGTGCCTTTATATGGTCACACCCCTCAGTGACTTCTAATATCCTTATTTACAGTAGGGGGTACATTATCCCTTATAATACAAGAGATTCCCTGTGTAACTCCAGCCCTGTGTCTTTATTTTTCAGGGTGATTTCAGGTTAGTTGGTCCCGCCTCCTGCAGCAGGTAAAATAGCGAAACCCACCCAATATACCATTGCCTTAATCTAGGCACCCCTGGTAGTGTATAGTGGTAGAGACCAGCTGACCAGTGGCATAACAACAGACGGAAGAGACCACACAACTGCAGGGGGGGGATTAATGTAGGATTATCATTCCCCTGCATGTACTGGAAACAGAGTATGAGGGGGTTTGAGGGTGCAGTGGAGGGGAACAAGATATTTTATGCCCTTGTCGCTCACGATAAATCCAGCAAATCAGAAGCAGAAAATGAAGCCTTCTTCTTTACATACATGGGGATACTAATATTCTGTAAACACAGCTGGGCCTGCCTCCCACAGAAGCCTTAAGGTCAATGCACTTAGGAAGGGCTGAGTATCATCCTGTGTGTACAGCTGTTTGCATTCACAGAGAAAAGTGGGTCCTAAATAGGAGAGACAATGCTGGGGATGCTGGGAGTTGTAGTCCAGTTACTACACAGGGCCGTTTCTGATGGCAAATGGAAAGGAGCTTACTGGGATCAGAGGGGCCCCTGTATAGAGGAGGATAAAGGGCAGATAAAAGAAAGTTTTGTGATTCTAAGCTGATTAAAAGAAAACAAAGGCAAAGCTGCACCCGCAGAGGAGGAATGTTTCACCGCTTGCATGCTTAGCATTCCTGCAAAGTGACAGCACATTTTTTCCAATATCTCATTTTCATCTCCATTACAACTACTGAATTACCATTACTCTTCCGCTCCATGGCTTCTGCAGGGCTGCTCTGGTCCATCTAGTGAGCACTCAGAGAGCTACAACTCCCAGCACCCCACCAAAAGCTTGAGGATGCTGGGAGTCTACCTGGCAACCAATCAGGATTCTTACTGCACTAGACCAGCTAACTGCCCATTATTCCAGAAACTCACAAAGGCATGGGTACAGATAGGAACAGATTTATGGACCCTTTATGTCCTCAGTGTATAGAATTCCATTTATGGACCTTTTTGACTGACCACACCCCTATTTACATAAAACCACGCCCCCTACTCCCTCTTTTTTTTTTTTTTTTTTTTTTTTTTTTTTACTTTTTGGAATGGGATTATAAAAACAACAAGCTGAGCCAGTAACACCTACATTGAATCTTTGATAGAATAAAATTAATGGAAAAATATACAGTCAGATTTTAATATTAATACAGGGCAATAACTTGCACTTGCACTTTAAAAAACAACCACTTTTGTTGTTTTTAAATTTAGAAACTGTCATCCAAGTTTAAGTCCTGGAACCCCTTAGACATTTATTATTTTTGCCAGTGAATATGAATAGTTTTATGAGGATTTATGTATGTATATACATATGCATATATAACTAAGGGAATCAATATGGCACCTCCCTCCTCCCATATGTATAAATACAAATATACAGAGAAGGAATGTTCTGGGCACACAATAAGCTATACCCTCATACTGTACTGTCTAAGGGAATCAATATGGCACCTCCTCCCATATGTATAAATACAAATATACAGAGAAGGAATGTTCTGGGCACACAATAAGCTATACCCTCATACTGTACTGTCTAAGGGAATCAATATGGCACCTCCCTCCTCCCATATGTATAAATACAAATATACAGAAAAGGAATGTTCTGGGCATTTTTTAAACAAGTTTTAAGATTTTTGTTTACCACTCCAACTCAAACATTTGGTCACAGCTTTTTTTATTTAACCCCCATTACACGACTCATGGAAATACTGTCATAACAACCACCCTGTAAAAGTTTTAATTCTATCCTAGAAACATTCCTAGCCTAAATGTAATCTGAACTGGTCTCCCACATCATAACCAGAGCTTTGCACAACCAACAAAGGGCAGTCCATTTATTTTGGGAACCTCTAGGTTGTGGCTTAGGTTAGTGGGTCCCTTGAGCTCCCTAAGTGATTGGATTTCTGTCCCCATCAGCCCAGCATGAGTGCACAGGTACTGGGAGTTACATTGCATGCAGGGAACAGGGAGTTGCAGGTTATAGTTCATATAGGAGCAGTGACCAGCTCCATGTTGTAGCCCCCACCCCTCCCAGCTATAGTCAGGTGATCCCACTGGTGTCTAATAAAAGGGCAACTAAATTTGGGAGTTTTACTTTGAAAGCAGCAAGTAAGTTGCAGGTAAAACTTAGTCCCTGTGTAAAATGTATAATGAAGTAATAGAATTCTTAATGAATCAGATGCAAGTTGAGAGTAGGACTGGCCAGATATGGGATGACTTTGATGTAGTTGTTCAGCTTAAATATATTGTAATATATGGACAAACAATCCCTGTTGTTTAAAGGGTAAGGCATTTTTTAGTAGCTGTATGCACAGAATGTCTCAATGTCCTTAATATATTGATAAAGGGTTGAGTGCAGAGGATCTTGTATTTGTGTAATTGCAGGCAGGGCATATGAATGTAAAACTGGTCACTGAACGAGTGGATCCCTCCCCAATGTGCCCACACTGAGATATTGGGCTGATGTAATAGTGGGGGGCCCCAGGGCCCAACAATTGGATCACAATGAAGTTCGTAAAGGCGGTCAGACTTTATCAGCAGGCAAATTCAACAGGATTGTTTGTCCAGCCCGGTTGAGATCTAGCAGATGATCGGCCAGATATTCAATTGTGGAAGCCGTAAGGCCCTACACACGGGCCAATAAGCTGCTGACTTGGTCTGTCGGCAGCTTTTATTGGCCGGTATATGGAGGGCATTAATGCAGTAGTAGCCTGGGGGCAAACATATTGCAGGGGCAGGACTGTCAGCAGTGGGGGTGTCTGACACAGTGGGACATGGGCCCTTCACTAAATGGGGCCCCTCAGGGCAGAATAGAGAGGGCGGAGCTACAGGGAGAGGAATGCAAGAGTGTTGCCCCTAGGGAAGGCAGAATCACCCATCAGTGCCCCCACCCACTGCCCCAATAACCCCACCCAGATACTCACCCTCCTTGGCCTTCTTTCTCCGTGCCAGGGTGCCCCCCAGCTTGCCCAGGAACGAGTCATCTTTCTTCCTGGATGGGGGAGACTTGGGAGTGGGGGATTTAGGGCTGGAAGGAGATTTTTGGGGGGACGTTGCCATGGCTGGGAGAGGCGCAGAGCAGGACTGCTGGGCGGGTTAGGGGGGCCGAGCCTGGGGCGGAACCGGAATCTTCTCAGTCGCGATCCTCCCTCTCTCTCTGCCCGTCCCCGACCCCGCCTGGAACTGGATTGGACACGCGCCTCCGTCCCACTAACCCTGCCTGCCGCCCGCATTCCTCTCCCAATGCCTTGAGGTGCCCATAGGGTAAAACTCTGCCTCTCCCTATTAACTCCTGCCTGGAAGTGTCTCTAGTAAAGACAACGCGTTACTTTCCTGCGCTTCCAGCTTCGGGAATGGCCGTCACGTGATTTCACTTCCGCACAACTTCATACACTGTTTCTTTAATTGTCAACTTGTGTCCGCGTGATTCCTGCGCTCTTATTAACTCTGCGCCTCCCGGGAGAAATCTCATACATTGGAGATACTTGCATTCATTAAATAATAGTAAAGATCCTGTACGAGTGAAAACAGATTTTTTTTTTATATTTAGTTTTGAAATCTGACATAGGGCTAGGCATATTGTCAGTTTCCCAGCTGCTCTTGGTCATGTGACTTGTGCTCTGATAAACTTCAATCACTCTTTACTGCTGTACTGCAAGTTGGAGTGATATCACTCCATCCCTTCCCCCCCCCCAGCAGCCTAACAACAGAACAATGGGAAGGTAACCAGATAACAGCTCCCTAACACAAGATAACAGCTGCCCTTACACACGGGCGTTTTTACCTGCGCTCCCCTGCGTTGCGTTTTGCTGCGTTCAGCCGCAGGGGAGCGCAGATATAGACGCACTCAATTATTTTCAATGGGGCTGTACTCACACGAACGCATGTAGGCGCCGAACGCAGGAAAAAAGCAGCATGTTGCGTCTGAACCTGCGTTCGGCGCTTACACGCGTCTCGTGGGTACAACCTCATTGAGAAGAATGAGGTGCGTCTAGACCTGCGCTCCCCTGCGGCTGAACGCAGCCAAACGCAACGCAGGGGAGCGCAGGTCCAAAACACCCGTGTGTACGGGCCCTAAGAACAGCACTCAATAGTAAAATCCAGGTCCCACTGAGACTGATTCAGTTAGGGTTGGAGCAGACAGTCTGATTCGGGGGAAATGTAGTCACCTGGCGACTAATCGCCTCTTCTGCACAGCGACAATCTCCCCTTCCATCTGATTAAATGAAGAATCGCTAGCGTTAATGCATTCCGATTTCCGAAGTGGGGACAGCTGGGAAACTGTTTCGGGCAGCAAAGGCCCTTATTCCACACTTTTCTGCCTGAAACATGTCATGTGGATCCACAATGAATATTAAGTATAATCTGCTGTCGGCATGTTTCCTGATTCACTCATCTCGTATATTGGAATTAATCCCTTTGGTTGCCAGTGACGGAGCAATCAAGGCTTTCTTAAAGGGGTTGTTCACTTGTGAGTTAACTTTTAGTATAATGTAGAGAGGGATATTCTGAGACAATTTGCAATTGGTTTTCATTTTTTATTGTTTGTGGTTTTATAGATATTTAGGTTTTTATTCAGCAGCTCTCTATTTTGCAGTGTCAGCAATTTGGTTTCTAGGATACAAATTACCCTAGCAACCCAGCATTGATTTTAATAAGAGACTGGAATATGAATAGGAGAGGGACTGAATAGAATGATAAGTAATAAATAGTAACAATAACAATACATTTGTAGCCTTACAGAGCATTTGTTTTTAGATAGTGTCAGTGACCCCCATTTGAAAGCTGCAAAGAAACAGAAGAAAATTGCAAATCATTAAAAAACTATCAAAAATAAATAATGAAGACCAATTGAAAAGTTTCTTAGAATTTGCCCTTCTACAATATACTAAAAGTTAACTTGAAGGTGAACCACCCCTTTAACAGCGTGTGGAGTTTGTGTGTTACCCCAATATGCGAGTCTCCCCTTATTGCCCCTTGAATGGTGTTCATTTAACTCTTTGCTCCTGTTGTGGGCTCTCCCAGTTACATTATTAGCTTTTATTAAACCAAAGTTTATTTTTAGGTTTACACCCCCTAGAACTCTTTCGTGTGTCGGCGGAACCATTAGGATACGTAGGAAACAGATGAGCAATATTGTGGTTTCCTCGGCTGTGGCAGTGGTCTTTTCATACTGAGGAATATTATAGGTGGTGGGCACAGCCGTAGATGCCCTGTTGCAAAGACTATGAACCACAGAGAGTCCACAGAACCTGATTACAGAACCAGCAGCACCATGGCCAAATACAGGTGTAACATATGCCCAACTGTAGGACTTTAGCAGCTGCTCATTCTTCTATACAAAACCAGCATTTATTGTACAGTGAAAGGGGCAGGATTCAGCCCACAAGCAGACACAGTCACATTGTACTATTCTGATACACCTGACCCGCAGTCAGTGTAAAGTTCCTAATTTCTTTTGTTCTGTTTTCTGTTTTTCCGCATCTGTTTGCAGCAGCAACTTTGTTGCAACTAACTAGGTTGTCAGGGCAACCTCACCCTTTAGCAAGTGCATTGTTTCCCTGGGACACAGAGATTCTCCAACAAACAAATTCAATTTTCACAATAATATTTATTGCATAAACCAGAACGATTTCAGTGTTTTCTGAACTCAGCGGCTTATTTCTCGTTCAGACGTTATTTGCTTTTTGAGAGCAAAACACATAATACAATACAATGCACAGCTCCCAGAAACATAAATTGGAAAAAACACACACACACACAATTCAATTAGAAAATATTTTGAATTCATATTTAATATGTTATTATGGGTAGAGAAGTGAGACAGAAAACATGGTAACTGCCCTAGATAGAGTTTCCCTTTAACTTAGAAGCAAAAATGTTAATGTCACAATGGGTGCACAGAGGTAGGGAGTCATAGGCTGGTTCATATATATATATATATATATATATATATATATATATATATATATGCTGGTTGGGGGCTCAGGAAGTTAGTGGGGGTTATAGAGAGAGACGTAACTATGGGTGCTGAGTCCCTGGGACCATCAGTATTAGTCCCAGAAAGAATAACTGTGTCCATGATGAGGAGCTACATAATGGGTGGGGTACAAAAGTAAGGGCCAAGAGCTGCCCCCCTGGATGATTTTGCAGTATTAAAATGGAAAGCTTAGCTTTTGTGTATTACTTCTCAATCTATACAGCCCACTTTGGGGTGTTGTGGTATTCACACTAGTGATGGGCGAATCTATCCCGTTTTGTTTCACCGAAAAAATTGCTAATTTCCAGCAAAATTTGCAAACCGAGCCGCGTCTCGTTTTGCGTCATTTTCAACCTTTTTGACGCGTGTTGCCTTTTTTGACGCGTTTCACTAATTTATTCGCCCGTGGTGAATCGCGGGAATTCGCAGCGAATTCCTGCCTGGCAAATAAATTCTCCCAGTTCCCACGGCAGCCATCATCAATGCACATGGTCACAGATTGAAACGCAAGTTAAAGGCATTGCGTCATGGGAGAAAATGTTCCAATCAATTAATAGCATTGCTCCAGCAGAATCCTACACTGAAATCCATTTTTCAAAAGAGCACACAGATTTTTTCAATATTTAATTTCAAAATCTGACATGTCATTAATTTCCCAGGTGCCATCAGCCATGTGATAAACTTCAGGCATTCTTTACTGCAAGTTGGGTTGATATCACCCCCCCTCCCTTCCCGAGCAATGTGTATGGTAAGGGGTGGGGGGCAACGCCTCAGTACTTGCCCCTGATAAATTGCCACAGAGAGAAGGTTTCCGTGGCAATTGTTACTCATCTAGAGAAGCAACAGTCCAGTTTAATAACATGGAGTGGCTACTCATCTAGAGAAGCAACAGTCCAGTTTAATAACATGGAGTGGCTACTCATCTAGAGAAGCAACAGTCCAGTTTAATAACATGGAGTGGCTACTCATCTAGAGAAGCAACAGTCCAGTTTAATAACATGGAGTGGCAAGGCAGGAAGGTACGATTGCATCAAAGCCATAAAGTACTACGGTTCCTGTTTAACTTTAAGACTCACCTGTTTGGGTCTTCATACAATATCATTTTCTGGAGTGATTAAAATGTAAATATATTAGCTTCTATTTGTTTTATCATTTCATTTCATCCATTCAACTGCCACAGGAGCAGAATACCATTCCCCCAAGCTTGCAATCAGACCCCAATTGTTACACAATAAACCAGCAATAATCACACAATACAACCTCCGAAATAGAACAAGCCTTAACACTGATGTTAAACATAGAAAGTGCAGCGGCAGAACTACTGAGCTTAAATACAGCTGAATAATACATAATATACTCCTATATATCACCGAAACTGACATTAGTGTTACAGAGGGTCACATACCCCCTAAAGTTAAGGTTCAGCATGAAACAATTACATTCATAACTTGACGTTGCAGTTTCTCAACTTTCCAAGTTCCAGGTCATGTTCTTGACTACATAGAACATCAAAAGAAAAAAGAATTGACAGGCTGACCCATCAGTCACTGTTAAACTACAAGTCCCAGAATCCTTAGCTTCCTCTCTTGCTGTTTCAACAAGCAGAGAACTTCTCTTTTTGGTTGCTGTAAATTTCCAACCAGCGAATTGCGGGAGGTGATTTATTAGTGGTTGACTCTCATTCTGATGAAGTCCAATAATGCAGATGGTTGGCCTTGATCAAATCTTGCCTAAAACACAAGGGTGTCTCCTGGATTCACATTGGTGGATATAGACAAATTAAGGAAGGGGCTATTGGTCTGTTGCTACTCAGACTCCTCAGCTTCTATCATTAGGAAGACTTCTCAGGTCAAACAAAGATTCCACTCCAAAACCCCCTCATCTCAGTTTCCAGGAGACCACTTCCTTACAAGGCAGAAATCTCATTTAAACGATCTTTTCTTGTGAATTAGGCTCATTTTCAGCTCGTGATCTTTAGAATGTTGGAGCCCTTGCAAGTTCCGTTCCACCGAACACTCCTGGACCCTTTGTTCTTCTATAGAAGTCACTAGCTGGTCCCTCTGTTCAATAATCTTCATCATCTCTGCAAAGAGCTCCTGTTCTTCTCTGTTGTCTGCTTCATCTTTCAGAGCAGCTAAATTGAGACAAAGATGGATTCATTTTTTTCATTTCAGGTGCTTACAATCTACGAAACTCATAAAATAAAGTATGAGACACGTGAAGGCTCTTTCTCATGCTGGTTGGATACATCATGTTGAAAGGGATTAGACATTAAACAGGGAGGATCTTGTGTGGTGTTGGTCTGATGGAGAAGCTATGAGAATTACATTTGTTCCTTGTAGGGATGCACTGAATCCAGGATTCGGTTCGGGATTCGGCCAGGATTCAACCTTTATCAGCAGGATTCGGCCGAATCCTTCTGCCTGGCCGAACCGAATCCGAATCCTAATTTGCATATGCAAATTAGGGCCAGGGAGCTAAATCACGTGACTTTTTGGCACAAAACAAGGAAGTAAAAAATGTTTTCCCCTTCCCACCCATAATTTGCATATGCAAATTAGGGTTCGGATTCGGTTCGGTATTCGGCCAAATCTTTCGGGAAGGATTCGGGGGTTCGGCCGAATCCAAAATAGTGGATTCGGTGCATCCCTAGTTCCTTGTGGTCACTTACGGTCAATCAGCATCTTCTCTCTCAGTATCTGCTCCAGTCTTCCTTGTTGATCCTCAAGTTCCAGTTCTCTGGCCCTGTTTATATTTAAATATAAAGACACATTAACAACTACTAACAACTATACGTTAAAAGGGAAAAAAACCTAAATATTTAAGTAGTTATACAGATATAACACTAAACTCCCCAATGGCTTATGGCCGTGATTAAGGCAATCTCCTGGTAGGCCAGGGCACTAGACTCAGTTTCTGGGTTCTATGGCAGAAAAAAAGTAATGTTTTTGGATTTATTTTTGCAAAATGTTGGAATTTTGAAGCTTGTGAACTTCTTCCGTCACCATTCTTCTTCTGCGCCTACAGATGTTCTCCCCTTCCTTATGCATCTCCCATATCATAATTTGTCTTAAAGGGCAAGGAAAGGAAAATAAATAAAATCCAATTTTTACTTTAATGAAAAAGAAATCTATCTCCAATATACTTTAATTAAAAAATGTGTACCGTTTTTAAAAGAAACCTGACTGTATGCAGTGAAATTCTCCCTTCGTTTAGTGCTGTGGATAGGAATTGTCAGACGGTCCCTAACTTCTGGCAGGGAAACAATCATACTTATGAACAGCAGGGGGAGCCCCTGCCTTACTTACCAGCCATGCAGAAGTCAAACAGCTTTGTTTTTTGATCATTTATGACGATCCCTAAGCAGCACAGACCATACTGAGCATGTGCAGTGCCAGTGTCAGACAAAGATGTATAACAAAGTTACAAGATGACAGCCCCCTGTGGCCAACTTTGAAAGTATAAATCATTTGTTTGATTAGGCTTGTGGTGCAGTAAGTTCATGTTTATGTTTAGTATACAAAATACACCATTTCTACCCTTATTCTACACTTTCCTTGCCCTTTAAGGTCTCACCCTTCCTACTCTAAATACTTTCCACTTCACTCCACACTGTTCTGCTGCTCTTCTCTACTGTTCTTCATATTGTCTCCATCATCATTGTCTGAATGGGTCTCCTAGAGCCCACCAGAGAGTCTGACCTTGAGGGCCAAGTCTCACACCTTCTCCATACATTATTCTCATTGGTTGCTTTTCTCCTAATAGTCAGGAAGGAGGTGACACTTGTTCTGGACTAAAAGGGCTGGTTTTGGGTTTCTCTTATTCCACTGCTGATCTTAGACAGTATTGGTTGACCACAGTGTTGGACTGGGCCAACCAGGGCTGCCACCTCAGGCCCCCCTTCTCAGTGGCATATCTCCAGAAGTCAAGCCCATCAATTTGCCCACTTACTCATCCACCCACCTGCTTGCACACCTTTTCATTTTTCCTTGCGTTGGTGGGGTGGCAGATGAATGTCCTCATTCCTCAGGAGAGGGCCTGACTCCTCAAGGCATATCAGGCTTTCTCCTGGCACTGGTTGACTAGATTGATCCAATTGCCCTATTAACAGGGCAATCAGCAAGTCTAGGAATATACTTAAATGCTTTGCTTGTCTACATACTGGGCTAGGTCAGTTGATGATCTACTTCTCCAAGGTGGTCTTATCCCTGTAGTGCCCACCCAAAGCATCAAAGCAAACACCTTCTAAAAAGCCATAACTATATTGGTCAATTGGCAATTTCTGAATATCTTTTTGGTATGAGGTTACCCTTGTTCATTGTCAAGACTAGGAACAGAAAAGTTAAAGCTGATACCCCTGCTGCCAATTCCCATTTTCCTGATATCAGACCTGATAACAAATTCTCATTACACCCACTGTGCGTGAGCTTGGAACAAGTCTTTCTCTGGCCTAGAAGTTAAATGATAGATTCTCCCGTGGAATATTTATATATTTTTCCCCAACCAGAAAACATGCGTCAAAACAGATTACAGGCCTGAGTAAAAGGCAACAAAGCATTAGCTGCCACCGGAGTGAACCTTTGGGGTCCTGCTATGCTAATGGCAATATGAGATGCAGGAGGGAACATCAATTTAAGCCAATCAAGTGATCTGCATGCAGGAACCCAGGCGGCTGCATATCTGGGCAATTAATAAGTTCCTACATTTCTTTCCCACCTTCACCCCCTCCCTGAGCTCTGATTTCGACTGCTGAGATATATATATATATATATATATATATATATATATATACGCCGCATTTCAACTTACGTGAACAGGAGCTCGGCCTCATAACGATTTAATTTATTCTTTTCCAGTGCGATTTGGAACCATTCGTGTAGAAGCTGTGACTCACTGTGTGCGCCCGAATCTGTAGGAAGAAATAAATGTCTGTAATGTGTGAAGCGGCGAATTCTGGTTGGCACCGTATTATACAAATGTTCAGCATTAAGTTGTGATAAAGGCAGATTGTTTCCAATAAATGGTTTTATTTCTACCCCACCTGAGGGAGTTCTAAGGCTGGTTGGGCCCCTTCTGGGTAAAAAAACATTATTGTAACAAGAACTTTAATATTTCATATTATGCTGATGTACCTGATACAAATATGAGGACATAGGAAGACCAATTACTGAAGCCTTGTGCCCACACTGCCTTTATATGGTCACAGAACAACCCCTCAGTGACTTCTAATATCCTTATCATTTAGAGTAGGGGGTACATTATCCCTTATAATACATGAGTGATACTCAGAGTTCCCCCCTGTATAACTCAGCCTGCAGCCTTGTGCCTTTATATGGTCACACCCCTCAGTGACTTCTAATATCCTTATCATTTACAGTAGGGGCTACATTATCCCTTATAATACATGAGGATTAGGAAAAGCTGAAACTGATAGGGGAGTCAGTAACATCTTCATAAAAGCTGGGGGAAATCAAAGCATTGTATTGTATTTCCAATAGATAAATTGAGCCGAATGAGCAGCCACAATATAAAACAGACTTTACAGAGGGAGACGAGTGTTATGGGACGAGGGTTCCCGTGAGCTGCACAGTGATGCCCCAGTGATCCCGCTCTCTGGAAACTATACAACTATATAAACGGAATTTTGGGGATGATTCCAAGATTCAGCGCCAGTGTATAGGGACTATTGTAGTGGCCTCATTGTGTCCCTGATACTTCACTGCTCTCTGTTTCACCCACATACGCTGTGTCCTTGTTCGGCTCCTGCTAAATGAATAAACGGGCGACAAAAGGCTTATTCATTCCTCACTCCTGTAATTATTCCGGCAGAATCGCATAAATGTCACAGTTGTGTCATGAGCCCGCGCCTCCTATTTGCCTATTCACAGGCTCATTTCTTAGCTGTGATCATTTCCTAATTATCCCGGCATTACCTACTCACCAATTGGAAATGTATCACTCGAGATTGCGGCAAAGCCTGATCTAATAAGGATCAGACAATGAGTCCAACCATCAAACCTTTCATGCATAATGAGAAGAAGAAAAGAGCCTTAACCCTTTGTGGAACGCGGGCAGGAACAGAAAAAAGGACTGTGTCCACCCAAGTGTTTGTTATTAAGGGGAGGCTTTACTCCTCAATATGTATATTAACTATTCACAACCATTTGGACAGTGGAGCTTATAATCGAATTTAATCGATATTGTGTTTCTATTGAAACTGTTTCTCAATACTGCAAACCACTATGATATACACATAGAAGGAGTTACCACAGAAGGAATCAATGTTTTCTCCACCTTGCCCATCTCCTACTTGTTCTTCTGTCTCTATCTTGATCTATTGCCTTCAAAGGTTCCTACTGTTCCAGTGTTTTTAAAGTCGCCATCTAGTTCTGCAGTTTACATCAAGTCCCACTGCAACTGTTGGTTCCTACTGTCTCCTCCTTGCCCTTGTATCTCTCTCTTTTCGTACTGACTCAGTCTTTCATGCTCTCTGCTGGCTCCATTGGTTCATAATGTCTTCATCTTGTCCTACTATTTCCATCTTCTTCTGTTGTCTCCATTACCAGTAATGTAACTAGGTGGGGGCGCGTCCTTTTGCGAGCCGTACAGCCGGACCCCCCCCACCAACCCCCTCCATGCCGATTTGTTTGTGCCTGTAGCCAACTGAAGCTGGCTGCAGTGAGGCACAATCTGCTGGGGGGCCCTGTGGGGGTTCGGCCCCTGGTCCAATCGTACCCCCTGCTCCCCCGGTATTTACGCCACTGTCCATTACTTCCTAGAGTTTCTATTTTGTTCCACTGTCTCCATCTTGCATACTTTTTCCATCTTCTTCTGCTGTCTCCATTGGTCTCTAAGTTTCCATCTTGTCCTACTGCCTGAATCTTCTCCTACTGTCTCCATCTTGTACTGAATGCATCTTGCCCTACTGTCTCCATCTTGTACTGAATGCCTCTTGCCCTAATGTCTTCATCTTGTCCTTCTATCACCATCTTGCCCTACTGTCTCCATCGTGTCCCACTGTCTTGATCTTGCACTTCTGTCTCCAACTCTCCCTACTGTTTCCATCTTAAACTACTGTCTCAATCTTGCCCTACTGTCTCAATCCTGCCCTACTTTCTCCATCTTGCCCTACTTTCTCCATCTTGTCCTACTGTTTCCATCTTGTCCTACTGTCT
>CM044437.1:3857837-3869328 GCA_024363595.1 Xenopus borealis | reverse complement strand
AATTGGCACTGTATTTATCCTGCTGTGGGTTCTGGGGTATTATACATGGATTTGGCACTGTATTTATCCTGCTGTGTGAGTTTTGTGGTATTATATATGGAATTTCACTGTTATTCTGCTGTGTGTGCTGAGGCATTATACATGGAGTTGGCCCTGGGATACTTTGATGGATCTGTGTAGAAAAGAAGACAGAAGCCAACAACCCCACGTTCCCCATTTTGTTCTCATTTCCCGGACCCTACAGACAAGCTCTGCCTGTTTCCTACTCTGCCGCTAATGGGAAGACCCAAGAAGGACACATTTGTGAAGGGCCTTGAGGAGCGGGGAAATCAACAAGTGCTTTCATTCCAACACCACAATACACAAAGTGTCCGGGGTTAAAAAAATAATCAAAACGTTTCATTGCTGCAGAAGAAGAAAAAAAACTGCCCCATTGTAATCATCACCCCTTTATTACAGGGATTATTACAGGCTGCTGACGTCACAATGGATGAAAAGAAGAATGTGTTGATGGTTCTGTACATCTTGCACTAATGTTATTTATCAAGCCATCCTTGAAGATGGGGAAGGCAACAATAAGTGCTTTTAAAATGATAATGGGGCTATTTTGTATAAACAGTTGCCAGTGCGCCTTTCTTTTCTCCCTGGGCTTAGTTGCCATAACTTTCAGTGCTGCATTAACCGTGTTTGCCTCGGCCATTGTTGCCCCCTTTTTACCGTCTCTATAAAAGCACTGTTTTTATGTTGACAAGGCTATAGTCTCACTGTGCTAAATGCTTTCCCAACAGCCCCCCTAAGACATGTCAAGGTTACACTTAAAATGATGGGGACGTGCATTCCTTGTCCCCCCCCCCCAGCTCCGAGGCATTTAGCTTCACAATCTGCTTGTGTGGGTGGGGGGCCAAAATTATTCAACAGTGTATTTAATAGCTAAATGAATCAAACTGATATCAATGGGAACTTCTGGCTTGGAAATTCAGCAGGGTTAGAAAATAACTGGATGTTTTCCAGGCACCTTTAGGTTCATTGTTCCCTTATATATTTTCTATCGAATGTAACAGGGCCCTCTGTTACCCAGGGCCAGGGGCACCATTAGAGATCAAGGGCCCTGTACAACAACATTTTCGGGGCCTCCATGGGCCCTTCCGCCCCAGCTGCCCAGTCCCACCCCAGATCCTGTATATTCCTAACAGGAAATCCCTCCCTTCCCTGACGCTCTCCATTGAAAAGAACTCTTTATATGGTTAGGTCCACCCATTCCCTGTCCATTCCCTGACCTATTCTGCCAATTTTCCCGCCCCCAGTCTATTCCCTCTCACTCTACACCCTGTTGACTGGCCACTTATGACATCATCCCATCCCTGCATGAAGTCACCATCCAATACCTGACCAAAAGGCGGTTTTATTAAAGCAAAAAGATGGGAACCCTAGGTGTCCATGAATGGAAGGAGGGGCACAATCAGGGTCAGGAGGAAAAGCAGAAACCATTGGTTGAGAAAAGGACAGGGCATGTGGGGGAGTAGCTAAGTTTCGGTAGACCTCCAAAGTGACTTGGGTGGATCAGGGACACGGCCATGCATGCAAGGTGAATTTTTTCATTGGTGCCCCATTTTATCTTCTTGGCTGGGTCCACAAGTCTGAAGGTCCAAGAGATCAATGGGTTAATATTTGGGGTTGCTGCTAATTAGGGTAGCCACATTTCTGTTGCTCATGATCCAGGGAGGGGCGGATGAGTTACGTCACTGGATGGGGCTTAAAACATAGCAATCATCGATTGGCTGATCACCATGTCAATCAAGTGGGATCCTGCCCTGTTTTCCTTACTTGGAAACCCGGGCAGACTATGTTGACCTGGGCAGTCCTTTTGAAAACCGGGCTGTCGAGGTCAAAAATGGACGGGTGGCAAACCTATTGCAAACTTATTAGTACAGGGTCCCATAATTACTAATGGCAGCTCTGGGCATGCTGGTGTAGGTGGTTGGGGTGTCCCATGGCCGAATTAGGGATACGGTTGGCACCTTTTCTGGAAAAAAACACTGGCCTTCCTATATATTTATTTTCTTCCCTATTAATAACATTGGGATCAACCATCATTTTTAATGGACAGACTGGTAAAATACCGGCCAGTTGGCAACCCTATTAGGAGCCCACACACCCCCGGCCCCATCTTCTCTGCCAGTTGTACCATCTTTTCCTTCTTCATGCAATTAAGGTGAGGTCAGGGAGCACACACTCTCCGGTGGCCGTGGGGAGTGGCTCTGGGTCTGTGGGGCCCACAAGCCAACTGGGTTTTTTCTTGGTGTCCAGCTGTCCCAGTAATAACTGTGGGGAAGGGACTAGTTACATCCACGGTTGGACTTGTGCATCCACGGCCCACTGAGAGTGCGACAGACTGGGGCTTCCATGAAAACGACACCCCCCAAAGGCACATACTTCTCATACTTTCCTGGGGAGAAAGGAGAGGAGATGGACCAGGCAGAGGAGCTGGTCCTGGCCAGCAGGGCCCACTGGGTTTTTACTGGTGTCCCACCAACCCAATGAGACATTGATAACATCCCTGTTGTTATTGTATTTATACATTACATAAGTGTTTTCACCACATAATTAGTCCTGGAAAGGAAATTGAGGCACAGGTGAGTGCCAGTTAATACACCCCCCCATGCATGGATTAAGGGGGCAGAAAAGTGCAAAACAAAAAAACAGGCCCAAATGTATTTCATATTTACCTTTCGGGAGTAGGAGTTTTTTGATATAAAATCATCCTCTGATGAGCTGGAGTTCTCTGCTGCCGCCGGCCGCTCCTGCTTCAGCGCCGAACCTACGATATCAAATGAGAAAGAGATAAGCGCTCTCATTAGAGACAGTCTGTCCGTCGGTGCACCTGCCCGGCTCCCCATTGACTACACGTCTGAGACACCAATTTTGGATCAAGTCCAAGCCCCCCCCCCAGGCTTCCAACCCCCCCCCCGTGTCCGGGTTGGCTGAGTCCGTAAACACCAATTAGGCAGCCTGACAGTTTATAAAGGCAATGTCTCTAATTAAAAATACATGTCTTAAGTTTGTCATGTTTCATAAATAATTGTGCAAGGCTCAGCCGCGCCGGCGTAATTGAATGTTTAAAGGAAGGAGAGGGAATGCCCCCCTGTGCCAGCTCTTAAACAAATTACCCTGGTGTTCTCGGTACCATCTGGCGGCTTTTACTACTTGACATCTGCTCAGTGTGAAGCGAGAGGCGTCAGTCTGTCTGATGATATTGTACAAACACACGCACTCAATATAACCAGAAGTATTCGGGGGAACAAGGTTTTTATCGCAACCCTTGCTACATAAATATTTCACTCGCAACAGTCCAAACAAACGTCACATTACAGGAATATCAGGCGGTCGCACATGGTGGGTGGTGGAGAGTAGGGAATGACGGTTATTGGATGGTGATAGGAAAATGAGTAATTTTTGATTGGATGATGCTACAGTTCTCCATCATGACTGTCCCTTTGCTTAGACAGACTGGGCAGGGCAAGGGCAAAAACGCATTCTGGCCATTGGCTTTCCAGCTGCTGTTTAATCCCCACTTCCAACACCCCCTGGTTGTAGATGTCACTGGGGGCTGGGAGTTGTATTTCAACAGCAACTAAAGGGCAACATGTGGTTGATAATTACTGATAAAGAGATATTGCCACTGTCTTGTCCTACTGTTTTATTTTGCTCTATTGTCACTATATATTTCTACAGTCACTTCATTACCCTACTGTCTCACTCTTGCCTGGTGTCTCCAACTATGGATACCTGGACATAATGACCTGCTTTGTTTATCTTTCCCTACTGTCTTCACCTGGTCCTACAGTCCCCATCTGCTCTTATTTCTTTTAGTTCCTACTGTCTCTATCTTATCCTACATTCTCCATCTTCTCCCATTTCTATCAGTTCCTACCGTCTCCACCTTGCCCTACAGACTCCATCTTCTCCGATCTCTTTCAGTTCCTACTTCCTACTGTCTCCATCTTCTCCAATCTCTTTCAGCTTCTACTGTCTCCACCTTGCCCTACAGTCTCCATCTTCTCCGATCTCTTTCAGTTCCTACTTCCTACTGTCTCCATCTTCTCCAATCACTTTCAGCTCCTACTGTCTCCACATTTTTCTACAGTCTCCATCTTCTCTGATCTCTTTCAGTTCCTACTTCCTACTGTCTCCATCTTCTCCAATCTCTTTCAGTTCCTACTGTCTCCACCTTGTCCTACAGTCTCCATCCTCTCCGATCTCTTTCAGTTATTACTTTCTACTGTCTCCATCTTCTCCAATCTCTTTCAGCTCCTACTGTCTCCACCTTGTCATACAGTCTCCATCTTCTCCGATCTCTTTCAGTTCCTACTGTCTCCACCTTGTCCTTCTGTCACCATCTTGACTACTTTCTTCAACTTTCCCTTGTATATCCATTTTGGCCTGCTTGTTTGAGCTTGTCCTACTCTCACCATCAAGTCCTACAAAAATTACACGTGTAAGGACGCGTAATTTTTGTAACGTGGAATAAACTTCAATTTTAACTTCACCAGCTGGTTCCAGGAGTGCATGTTCGTTTTTCTAAGAGAACTCCTTGCCCCGGTTGGATGTTTTTCTTCTTCTTCTTGTGGGCAAGGAACAGAGTGTGGGCAGGGCCATATTTTAGGATTGGTGCAAGTGGTCACACATGCCAAGATCTGATTGGGCAACCGCAACAACCTTCAACGCCCATGAAGATCTAAATGTGACAGGTCCGATCAAGGATTCGTACGATTTTCGGACCACGTGTGGAGTGTACTGACATTTGTGTTGCCATGCCGATCGGTCGTCCAGTCAATGGGACAGGTTAAAGATTTCTCCCTGCTGCTGATAATATTTCTGCATGTTTTGCCGATCTGGCGATTTTCAGTGGGAGACGGTCACCAGCTTTATCTGACATAAACTTTCATACGATTACTGTTAGGGCAGAACATTGGCTGTTCTTTTACTACTTTATTTAAACTGAAAGTTAGTGGCAGGTCAGGAGATGGGGACATCTGATCTCTAGCCCGATATTGAAGGTAGATCTGCACATCTATGGCCACCTTGAGGATCACTGTTCTTGCTGGGGAGGTGGAAAAACTAAACAAAAAAAGCCTTTCATGAAACCTTCTTTTAACAAAGTGCATTTCTAACAAACTCCCCCCACAATCCCTCCCATTCAATTGTCACTTTATCTCTTTTACCATGAGAACAATTGCGCTGACCCGTGTGGACCTTACTACTTCTACATGCAAATAATTGATAGAAGAGACAAGGTCCGTGCGGCAAGGTCCCTGCGTTTTGTTCTTAAAGCACTTAACGTAACAATTAGATTGCTTCTCGCATGTAACAGTCGAGGACAGAGCAGTGATATGTTGCGCATTACATTTACATAAGCTCTTTCACAACAATATGATGATCTAGGTATTAGCTTTGCCTTTCATACAGGGGAAAACTAAATTTAAACCATTTCTTCAAAATACCTGTGAAGTTGCCTACATACAGCTAAATTATTACATAAAGTCCCCAGACTGATGGTCTGATCATGATAGGCTTGTTTGGGGAGGGCAGCATCAAAGGGCTGATGAGGTCTACATTCAATTGGGTAAAATCTGCTCCATAGACATCTGCCTGTTCCCCTCTATAAGATGACACCAAAGTGTTATAGTCCTACCCCCTACTTGAGCTACAGACTCCTCACCCCTCCCCCTCAGAGTGTTCTAGTCCCACCCACTGCTGGAGTCACAGACTCCCTGCACCTCCCCCTGTAAACTGCCATCAAAATGTTCTAGTCAAACCCACTGCTGGAGTTACAGACTCCCTGTACCTCCACCTGTAATCTACCATAAGAATGTTCTAATCCCACCCACTGATAAAGTCACAGACTCCCTGTACCGCCCCCTGTAAGCTGCCATCAGAATGTTCTAGTCAAACCCACTGTTGTGGTCACAGATTCCCTGCACCTCTCCTTGTAAACTGCTACAAGAGTGTTCTAGTCCCACCCACTGCTTAAGTCACAGACTCTTTGCACCTCCCTCTTTGAGCTGCCATTGGAGTATTCTAGTCCCACCCACTGATGAAGTCACAGACTCCCTGCACCACCGCCTGTAAGCTGCCATCAGAGTGTTCTTGTCCCATCCACTGTTGGGGTCCCAGATTTCCTGCACCTCTCCTTGTAAGCTTCCATCAGAGTGTTCTAGTCCCACCCACTGCTGAAGTCACAGACTCCCTGTACCACCCCTTATAAACTTCCATCAGAGTTTTGTAACCCCACCCACTGCTGGAGTCACAGGCTCTTTGCACCTCCCTCTTTGAACTTCCATTGGAGTGTTCTAGTCCCATCCACTGATGGAGTCTCAGACTCCCTGCACCTCCCCCAGTAAACTGCCAACAGAATGTTCTAGTCAAACCCACTGTTGGAGTCATAGATTTCCTGCACCTCTCCTTGTAAGCTGCCATCAGAGTGTTCTAGTCCCACCCACTGCTGTAGTCACAGACTCCCTGCACCTCTCCTTGTAAAGCTGGCCATAGACGTAACAATTACGATCTCGTTTCAACACACACGTATAGAGCTGAATCGTCAGATATACAGGTAGAAACAATAGAATTCTACCTGTATCTGAAGATTCAGCTCTAACAATGGCTGATGTAAAAAGGCATCAGATCAAAATTTTCCATTAAGCCTGATCAACCAGCCGACCAATATCTAAATCTTCTGATGATATCGGTCGGCTCATTTCCCACCATACACGCACCGAATATCGTACGAAAATAAGTTTCCTACGATATTATCTGTGCGTCTCTATGGCCACCTTAAGTTTCCATCAGAGTGTTCTAGTGAAGTCCAACCTACTGCTTGAGTTACAGATTCCCAAACTTTTCCCATAAAGCAACTTCTCTGCCTGAGTATGGGTCTTCTCTGACAGCCTATCTGATCTGTCAGATTTAAATATACTGTTGGGGTGATGGCTGTATGTGCTAATTGGCTCAGACTTCTCCCAATGGCCTACATACACTTGGGCCAAGCAATTGGATCCAGCACAAGATCTCACCTGACCATGCAGAAGAAGGAGGGTTTGGAGCAGGTCTGGGTTCTTTCTCACTCAGTTTCCTTCTAAAACTCCCAAAAACACTCCATGTCTCATTGGACGAAGCATGCAGGGAGTTCTCGGGGGCCTTGCTCTTTAGCCGCAGCGATGAAAACAGAGAGTTTTTCCTGCTTCTAAAAGACGCAATGCTACTCACGCCATCGCTCTGGTTCTCTTTAATACTGACGTTGGCCAACATTCTGGGCATGTCCTCAAGTCTAACACTAGAGGGGTCATGTTGGTTTTTTTGGGAATGTCCACTTTCCCATACTTCCCCGTCGTCCTGACGACCTGTCGTGTCGCTACGTGTCGCAGAGTTGCGATTTGTTAAGGAATCCATCTCGGTGCCACATTCATAATTGCCGCGACCTCTTCTAAAAATTGAGCCGGGGAAGTCGAAATAATTGCCCTGTGACTCCGGCTTGGGTTTTTGGGGCGACTTCTTGGGCGATTCTGGAGCGGAGCTGATTGATTTGGTGAAGGATCTTTTGATGGCGTTGGACAAAATAGTGAAGGTGGATTTTTTGTTCTCGGTTTCTCCGCCTGGATCGCGATTGGTCTGTGAAGAGGTTCGTTCTTTTCTGTTACCCGTGGGAACCCTGGGTTCTGAGCAGCTCCACTCCAGAAGAACCGATTTCTCCTCCTTAGAAAGCACCAACTTTTTCAGCGCTGGGTTTTTAGCACCAGTCACCTCTGAATTCATGGGGTCTCTGTGGTACCTGTGACCCGTTTGCGCTGCACCTTTAGATTCCCTTGAGGCCTGTTGGTTGTATTCACTGTAGGTATTCACCTCCCGGCTGTGATCCAGAACCTGATGCCCAGTGGTTCTAGGTAACCCAAACCCATTATATGTTGGTCTGTCCTGCACTTCTTTATAATGAGGAACATAGGAAAGAACTCCAGGGTTCATCTCCTCCCAGCTCAGAGGATTTGTAGTCTTTATATTCCCATTGGCCTCAGTTCTCCCAATAACCTGCAATGAATTAAAAAGACGTAAATGCATAGTAGGTACTTCAGGATTTTCACTTACTATTAGTATCTGATAGGATCCACTGGGACAGAATGCTCTGTTATACAGATAGCTAGAATCTCAGCTGCCATAAAGCAGGGCAGGACTGCTGCTTCCTATAATGGGGATCAGATCTGTGCAGCCACTGGGACAGAATGCTCTGTTATACAGATAGCTAGAATCTCAGCTGCCATAAAGCAGGGCAGGACTGCTGCTTCCTATAATGGGGATCAGATCTGTGCAGCCACTGGGAAAGAATTCTCTGTTATACAGATAGCTAGAATCTCAGCTGCCATAAAGCAGGGCAGGACTGCTGCTTCCTATAATGGGGATCAGATCTGTGCAGCCACTGGGACAGAATGCTCTATATTCCATATTGTACATATATCAGTAGAATCCATAATAAATTACCTCTTCGTTGGATGAACTGCCTGGGCTGTAACTTTCCCTTGAGACACGAGATGATTTTTTTGAAAGAATCAAAGGAAAAGCTGAAAGTAGTCAAATAAAACAAGTCATGAGACAGGACAGCAGGTTACTGTTAAAAGATAAGGAAAACATATTTATTCTATGAAACTGAACGGCCAGAGTAGGGATTTTTTTGGCTTTCCCAGTAAGATCATTATAAAACATGTTCCTTATAATCAGCCATAGTTCCAGTGCATCAGCAACAATATAAACCTTTTAATGTTTTCTCCACTAGGGGGCTATACTGGAGGTATATTCTATCTAACAAGTGGTATCAAATCCCCAGGCCCAGTACCAGGCCTGTAATAAAGAGGGTGGAGACATTTTACTGAGACGCAACTCCCGGCCTCCCTCCATTGTCCGCTCAGAACTGCGCAGCTACTTGTTGGAACAAAGTGAACATTTCTTTGTGTCAGTAGGGGCCACGGTCACAAATTGGCCTGCGTTCCAATTGCATCACATGTCTGGCCCTTTTAGAACATGCTCAACCAGAAAAGAGACTTTAAAGAATCCACTTCCATTCATTGGGCCACAAGAACTATGCTTGGGTGCTGGAGATAAACATAAAAACAAAACGCAAGTGGCTCCTTCAGACGTGACCTTTCCCAGGGTGAGGAAAAACAATTTCATGCAACATATTTCAGATTCTTTTTCTGGAGACTGATTACAGATGCTCCAAAACAGAAGGATCTGGGGAGGAATGCTAGAAGATCCAGAGCTCCCTCTTGTGGCCACATTGTTGTCTGCATCTGGCTGTGCAGGGTGGGCTCTTATATACAATAATATCACTTATCAGCCAATTCTGTGCCTGACCATATATATATATATATATATATATATATATATATATATATATATATACATTAACTGCAGCCTCGACTTGTACAGAAGCGAGAGACAAGAGCATTTTGTGATGACTATGTAGCCTGTGTGGCAACAGGGATTCCCAGAGCTTTTTATGGGCTGCATGAGGCAACAAAGCATTTTGTTGGCAAGACTCAAGGAAAGTCAAAAATATAAACAAATACCTTTGTGTTTAATCTGACGAAAAAAAGTGCAAACTCTAGGTACCCAGGCTCCCTGATATGATTTGAGGCACTTACAAAAAATTTTACCCAACTGACCTTCAGACTGGGCCCCCTTAGCTCATAACAAGGTTACAGATATATAGAAACATTGGGGTGTCACTATAGTTCCAGGGGTACCCAGGGTACAAATAAACACTCACCCCAAATCTCCCCCTAACTGACCTTCAGACTGGGCCCCCTTAGCTCATAACAAGGTTACAGATATATAGAAACATTGGGGTGTCACTATAGTTCCAGGGGTACCCAGGGTACAAATAAACACTCACCCCAAATCTCCCCCTAACTGACCTTCAGACTGGGCTCCCTTAGCTCATAACAAGGTTACAGATATATAGAAACAATGGGGTGTCACTATAGTTCCAGGGGTACCCAGGGTACAAATAAACACTCACCCCAAATCTCCCCCTAACTGACCTTCAGACTGGGCCCCCTTAGCTCATAACAAGGTGACCTCTATCTCTATCCCGTCTCTGTTCTGTATGTACAATATTTGGCTACAAACTGACATTTAATAGAACTTACTCGACTGAACCTTCTTTCTCCATCTGTGATGCTTGTTGGAAGGCACAGACTGTGCAGTCGCTAAAAAAAAAAAAAAAAAGTTAATCAAATAAAATAGCGAAGAGATATTGAAGGAAACTGATGGAGAGGAGGGTTGGTTCTCTATAATGTAATGACACCAAACAACCAGAAGGGGGCAACATTGGCTAAGGAAAAACCGTTACTGACTCCCATTCATTTGTAACAGTTATAAGATTTGGAGCAGAGATTCTTCCCACTAAAGTCAGTCCCAAATGTTGGGAACTTTGTTTTATCATTAAATCTCATTCCCACTCACTGTCGGAAGTTGTGGACTGGTCGCTGGGCTCATTCCTCTTTGCCGTGCCTTTGGCTTTGGTCAGCTGGCGGCCGGATGGCACTTGCAAGGTTTCCTTACTGTGACAGTTTGGGGCATCTTCAAACACTTCACATTCTAAGTCTGAACTATAAAGATGAATATATAAAAAAAAAAAACTTAATTTGTCATCAATGACTCCTAATGAAATAAAACAAATATTAGGGCCAATTTACATTATTTTATAATGTGATAGACTCAACTGAAATCATATAAAGCTGCAGTACTCACTGTCTTCAATCCTTTCTGTTCTACTTCCTGGTTCTGTTCTGAGCCTCTAGGGGGCGCTGCTATGGGGACATGACCATTAGCTCAGGCCTTTGTGTGAACTTTAGGTGCCACCTGCTGGTCAGCATTGGGCATTGCATTAAATAAATATGGAAATCTCTGTGACCAGGAGACATCAAAAAAACCTGTTTTTTTATATAATGAACTTTATATTCAAGCAAAAACTGGAATCCCTATGTATAAACATATTAATCATTCAACTGGGCAGGAGCTGCCATATTATTCCCTTATACAATACAGTATATGAGACCAGTGATGATACTGATGATGGAGTTATTCACACAATCTGGCTTTGGTTTTTGAGACCTTTGGAGGGACAGGTACCTGCTCTCATCAGTCATAACCATCACCCGCACGGCCAGCAGGTTGTGTCCCGCCCCTTCCTCTTGGGGAGCCACACGGACTGATTTCCATTCCACCGATGAGGCTCTTCTTCTAAAGTCTTTGAACTGAGGGTTCCCCCGGGATTTCTTGGGTGAAGTCGGTTCATCTGAGCAAAAATTAAGAGAAGAAGAAAATACAAACAGCAACATTGAATTAATCCAGCCGATAATGACATTGTATGAATCACTACTATTCCTGCTTCCCAGAGACTATTATCCACTGTTACTATAGACACCATCTCTCCCTACTATAC
>CM044437.1:3833093-3851263 GCA_024363595.1 Xenopus borealis | reverse complement strand
GTTACCCTAATTTGGGTTTAAGCAAAGGTTTGAGCACTCCAATTTTTGTATAGCATTGGCACATGTATTGGTCACACGTTTGCTCTCCTATTCTAAACCATCACTTTCCCTTTGATCTGTAAGGGAAGGTTTTTGTAGACATCTCAAGGTGGTCAACAACATAGCGAAGCCAGCTAAAGCAACCCACATATCAAACACCTGGAATACTATTCACAGGAGACAAGGTTTTCTTCATGGTCCCATGCACTACAGAAGATCTGTTTCCATTGCAAGATGACCCTCAGAAATTTACCATTGTGTCCTATAATCCCTAAACAAAGGCAAGTCATGAGCATGTTGGGAATATGGGTTACTAAATCTAGTGTCCTTGAAGGCATCATCAGTACTTCATTAAGCACAAGTCTAGGACACTTTCCCCAGACAATATGAATCTGGATTACTTGGATTAGGTATTGGAAACAAGTTTGCATTCCTATCTTGTTCTAAACCATCTCTTTCTGTTTGGTTGGAGAGGGCAGGTATTTGTTGACATCTCCAGGTGCTCAACCAAGTCCCTTTGGTAAATATTTGTTTTGCTCCAAGTGCTTAAAGGTTATCCCCCTCTACTGCTAATAGCTTCACCCAGTAACAGAGGAGAAAGTGGATTTATTGTGAAATGCTTTCACAGGGACTATGATTTGGAGCTTGATCAAACTCACTCACTTATCCAAACATAAATCACTTGGTTCCTACTTGTCGGTTGCTCAGTAAATACTGGAAGGTTTCAGACTCCCATAACAGATAAATCCCTTTCTTCTCCAAGTCTGCTCTGTCTCTGAATCCATAAATTGTTAGATGGGCCCCTGAACTTTATTGAAGTCAGACTAATGGAAACGTCTGGACATTTTCCTTGTTGAAAGTAGAAAAAAAGGACCTATTCTCTCTTATTTTTAAGGCCTATCCTTGAACTGGGACTCGGGACATTGGTTTTTGCCCTGTTGTGCCAGTAGATTTACACTTTGGTTCTGATTAACAGACCACAATCTCAGTGATATCAGACCATGCCTCCTGTTTTGTATATGTAAGTGGAGTAGGAGGCTACAGGGAGGCTGTGGTCAGACTGTGAGGCAACAATAGAAGCTTAGACAAGGATAAATCTGCAGTGACAGCTAAGAGGAAACAATCCAAAAGAAAACTGGCCTTGGTTGGTGGGGCCCATGAGGGCAGTGCCCTATCAGCCCAGTCCAACCTTGGAGAAAATGACCACCTTTTGATGTTTTTTCTGCTTAGAAAATGAAAATAGTGAGCAGAGAAGAGTCATCTGACATTTCTATGTTCAGTTCTAAATAGAACACCACCACAAGATGTTTCTTTTCCAAGGAAATACATTTTCAGCCAACTGTAGTCAGTCAGCCAAAGTAGTCACTAGGTGGCGCTGTTCTTTGAAATACATGATAAACTAGACAAACTAAAATAGTGTCACTTTAAGCTCAGGAGAGCATTCTGAGCAGATTTTCTATTGATTTGTTTTGAGGGTTCAATTGGCCTTTAAATAGAGTAAAGCTACTTTCTATATAGAGTTGCGCTACTACTGGCATTGGTTGTAATAAAAGTAGAACTAAAGAACAGAACATATATTATAAATATGAACTTTTATAAACTGAGGCAATTCATATACATACGCATTAACTATAAGCACCACCCCCAAGGAACCATCTCCAAGTATAACTAGGAAATATATCTTTTAGGCTTGAATATATCTCTAAAACATACATTCATTGGCTCCTGATAGACGTGGCCTTAGATTGTAAGCTCCACTGGGCCAGGGACTGATGCTTGTGCAATATAAAGCATATTAATAATCTTACATTCAGAGGTGAGAGGATATAAAATAAGAAATAAATCAAACAATTGCACATAAGCCAAAGCCTGGTGTCAACGAGTCCAGATAATATTTCCTAGAGGCTCTGAGAGGCCCTCAATGAGAGGAAGGTGCTAATCCCGAGGTGCCATTTACTAATCCCCTTGTAGCTAAACCATTAGTAGAGGGTACAGCTCAATCCCTCCCAGGGTCTAGTGGCAGCCAAAAACCAAAAATAATTTTGGACTATCTGTTCCTCTTGAGGGAGGGGTCAATGTTTGTGTGAGAGGGGTCTTCAAACCAGCTTCTCTGGGTGGGGTGGGGGGGCCCTATTGTATATATTAGGCATGCCACCTTTCCCCACCCGGAAAGCTGGATGGGGGAGGGAGGTGTCATCATGGGTTGGTTTTGACATCATGGGCCAAGGTGATAGTGTCACAAGTACAGGACTAGGATGCGGCAACTGGCGACTGGTTGATTACCGAGTAAATCTAGGGGAGTCCTGTCTGCCTAATTTCGAAGACTGGGGAGGCAGTTTTGACTTCGGCAGCTCTTCTGAAAACTGGGCAACTCTAATATACATACCAAACACAGAGACCACACCCTATTCTGCCCAGATCACACCCTGTTCTGCCCAGACCATGCACCCTATGCCACCCTAACTGTTCTGCAGCCAATTGGTATAGCCCATGACTATTGCCCATATCTACTCCCTCCTCCATTTCTAAGCTGTACTCCCTGGCCGTCATGTAACCGGCAGAAATGACATCATCATAAACAGGATATTGTCATTATCAGAGTCACATCATCTGAATGTGGGGGAAGTTGGAGAATTCTCATAACTCATGGATCATACACATGTCCCCACATCTGTATGTTATACACGTAACCAATACTAGGGCCGGACGGAGGAGTCCAGGGCCGACCAAGGCTGAACCGAAGGGCCCTCCTCCTGGCATTTGCCCTCCACCTCCCCATGCAAGCCCCCACCCATTCACTGTGCCTCACTCCTCCCTGATGGTCTGGGCAGGTGAGCAAGCTTGGGGTCCGGGAGAGAGAGAGTGCTTGGGGTCCAGGCCAGGGCTTGTGCTTGGGGGTTTGGGTGGGGAATCATGCTTGTGGTCCGGCAGGGGATTGAGCTTAGTGTCTGGGCAGGGGAGTGAGTTTTGAGTCTGGGTAAGGGATTGTACTTTGGTTATGGGAGCGGGGGAGTGGGCCTGGACACTGGTCAGGTCCAACACTGACCAGTACCAACATTTTTTTTAAAACCCTAGCGCCCCTTAGTGCTTTTGCACTTCTGTCTGGGATCTTCGTAAGTGACCCCTTAACCGTTCCTATTTGGCTGCAAGTCAACAGGACATTGTCTGCCGTGGTTAGTACAGATCCTAATACAGGTATGGGACCTATTTTCCAGAATCATCGGGACCTGGGGCTTTCTGGATAATGGGTCTTTCCGTAATTTGGATCTTCAGACTACTAGGAAATCATGTAAATATGAAATAAAGCCAATAGGCTGGGTTTACATCCAATAATAGTGAATTATATCTTAGTTGGGATCAAGTACAAGCTACTGTTTTATTATTACACAAAAAAAAGAAAACATTTTTAAATTGGATCATATCATTATAACGGAGTCTATGAGAGACGGCCTTTCCGTAATTTAGAACTTTTCTGGATAACGGGTTTCTGGATAATGGTTCCCATACCTGTACTGTATCTCTCTATGTATGCCCAAAAATATAAAATATGTATACAGAACTGTACAAAGAAAACACAACTGGAAGGGGTCTTGGACTATTTATATACATCATCCTAAAGGCCTTTGGTTTTATAAAACTATATACTTGAGAACAGTATACTGAGAGTAACAGAAATGCTGACTTACATAAAAATTTGTCTTAGATATAAATGTATATATATACTGAAAAAAAGGTTTGTATATAGACTTAATACCTTTACAGTTTAATTGTATGGGGAAGCTGCACCTCTCTTTGTTTTATGCACCACAGTTAGACTGTAAGCTCAGCAGGGGAGAAAGGACCGTTGGATAGAAAATTCCCACCTGCTGCAGTGGGTATAATTAGTAATGCTATATAAAAATAAGTATTAACTACCACATTTCACACTCTCCCTCCCCTGTGATATTTCCATCTCCTATAAAACTGCTTCTCCTTGGATCAGGTCCAGAAGTTGCACCAAGCTCTCCCAGGATCTGCTTTATAGGAGAGATCTTCCATTCTCGCACTATAAAACCCAAAGGTCACATGTTTATTTCAGACCTGGGAGGAAAGTTCAAGGGATGTGTAACCTGACATGTAAGATTATATATATATATATATATATATATATATATATATATATATATATATATATATATTTTTTCTATTGAAGACTAGAGATTTCACTATCAGTATAGGAAGGGTTTCTTTACGTTAAAATCTGTTTGATTTAACCTCAATGAGGTTCTTGTTATGGAACAATTCCCAAAAGAGGGGTCATTGAGTAATGAGTAAGAAATATTGGGAATGGCAAAATTCTGTCATCAGATTTTAATTTCCTGCCCCCCCCCTCAATCAGAGTAATGTTTGGAGCCCGACATACTGTTACTGTAGGACCCGGAATAACTTGTTTCACTAAATCTGTAGCAAATGACAATTTTGACATTCCAAGTACAAAGCCTCCTCTGAAATCCTAATCTGAATTGGTACAGAACAAAGATACTATTTTGCGGCTTAATTATATTTTAATTGCATTCTGTTACCCAATCTGTGCCTGGCAGGATATAAGAAAAAAAAAATATTACCTACCTGGTGCCCAGGAAAAGAATGGGGTTTAGAGGAAATAACACATAAATATGTGCAACAAGTCAGACAAGGTTCAACAAGGGGTTCAAAGCAAAGGCAGACTAAGCTGATAGAGAAGGGGGAGCAGGAGATGAAAGGGTGGAGGCACATCAGGTCAACAGACAGACAGAAAGCAACATTAGGATGGTCGGATGCAATGGAGCAATTTGTGTTGGTCTGGTGTTAGTTGTGATATCAACAAAGGGACTCAGTTATATACAGACAGACATCAAAGCTCAACAACAAACGAGTATAAAGAACATTGAACATTATCTCCAGAGTATTGTCAAGCTTGTGATCGGCTGAGAGCAAATACTCACCCGTTCCTCCACCTTGATGCTTTCTCCGATTGAATCCAGTAAAATCGATTTGCCGGGGTACAATACACAATATGGTGCCCCAGTTGACGGAGATCGGAGCAACTCAAGCTCAAGACGGGCAGATTTTGATGGTCTTCATCTTGATTTGATCTACTGTTGCACTTTGCAGCCACTAGGGGCTCTAGACTAGATACCAGGACCATGAAGTTGTTATTTTATTATCTTAGTCTTGACTGGGACTCGCAATCCTCTAGGAGTCATTCATAACTAAGAGTCCTCAGTAATTATTTTGCAATAATAGTATAGTTAGTAGCAATTGTCGCATTTAGCTCACTCTGATCTCCAGATAAGCCAAACCAGGAAGAACCTTGTTACCCATAAAGAGGATCACCGCACCAGAGGCCACCCCTTCAGACTAGAAGAAAAGGATTTTCATTTGAAGCATCGTAGGTGGTTCTTCACAGTCAGGACGGTGAGGTTGTGGAATGCACTGCCGGGTGATGTTGTGATGCTCATTCTGTTGATGCTTTTAAGAGGGGTTTGGATGTTTTTTTGGACAGACATAATATCAAAGGCTACATTGATACTAAAATCTACAGTTAGTATAGCTATGGGCATACAGGTATATGATTTGTGTTTGAAAGAGTGGAGATGTGTGTGTGTGTGTGTATGTATGCTGGGTTTTTAATTTGGAGGGGTTGAACTTGATGGACTCGGTCTTTTTTCAACCCAATTTAACTATGTAACTATGTAACTATGTAACTATATTCCGTACATCTGGTCAACTGCTTGAGAGGCACCAAAGCTGCCAGGAGTAGTTTCAGGAATGAAGGCAATATTCTCAGTAGGCTTTGCATTGTACCTTAACTCTATACGGCATTGGCCATATTTTAAAGGAAGGCTTTTACATTCCCCCAAAAATGATTTTCTTCTTGAGAGAACATTTCTTTTCCATAGACTTTGTGCAGATTTAGACTGGGCCAGCAGGACACCAGGAAAAAACCCAGTGGGCCCTGGCCCAGACCTGCTCCCTGTGTGAAGCCTTTTCCGTGGCTTCTGACCACCCTTCATGGCCCCCAGCATGTCTGCAAGAGGAAGAAGGTAGACTCAGGGGGGCCAGAGGGGGGGTTGTGGCTCAGCAGGGGGCTGGAAGGGAATTTGCCCCAGAGGCAGGGGTGTGGTGGGCCTAGTTTGATGCCGACTCTGTGGAACAAATGGATCTTGTTGATATAATAATTGGTACTGGTGATCAATTTCAGTTTCCCTTTAACCCAAAGTTCCCAAGGCTTTTGGGTAATCATTTTTTTAGACCCCCTGTCTCTACCCCAAGATGAGAACTACTACAGAGTACTGTTTTACTGCAACATGTAGTTGAAATGTGCAATTGTCTCATGTTGACCCAAGAGGGCATGGTTCCTCGTGTGGGTGGGGTGGGACACAATTCTATACAGACCAAGCCAAAGGAAGAGATGAAACGAGAGGATGACTATTGAACGTCCCAGCTGCAAGGCTTTCAACCCAGCGTGATAGGTGATTCATTTTGTTGTTTTAGAGCAACAAGATCCATCATCTGAAACCCACATTCTAAAGGGCCTTTGTGCTCGGAAAGAACTTTAAAAATATCAGAATCAGATTTTTTTCTAAACATTATTTTAATTCCCTCCCGGAGAGAAAAAAAAAAGCTAAAAAGAAAAGAGAGTTAAGTGGGCAGCAAGGAATGAGGGATTGCCCTCCACAGCTCCTTTGTCTGAGAAGATCTAAGTCAGTGGGACGTGTGTGTGTTATTTAGACCATGGGGGTCAATTTGAACCCTGCAGTGATAACGGCCATTAAATCAATTCAAGTTCTCCCTGCTGACAACTTCCTGATTTGTTTTCCTTTTCATGCTGAAAGTTACAGTTTTCAAAAATTTACATGAGGTCCAACAGTATAATTGTCTGTATCGATATTCATTTCAAGAGAATATTTCATGTAAAGCAGGTGTCTCTAGTATAAAGTGTTATATACAATAATGTACCCCCTACTGTAAATGATAAGGATATTAGAAGTCACTGAGGGGTGTGACCATATAAAGGCACAAGGCTGCAGGCTGAGTTATACAGGGGGGAACTCTGAGTATCACTCATGTATTATAAGGGATAATGTACCCCCTACTGTAAATGATAAGGATATTAGAAGTCAATTGGGTTTTTGTTTTCTAAGAAATGATGTATGTATATGTTGATATTTGATAGGCAGCTAGCAAATTAAGACATTTTGGTGAAGATATTCATTAAAGGTCAAATAGTAGAAATAAGGACAGAAGTGTAATTATTGTAGGTATTTGTTCAAATGAATTAAATGACAAAGCAAGAGAGGAAACAAACGGATTATAAACTGACATATTTATTTGTTTACAGATCAGTTTGTCATTGAGTAGAACAGAATCCAGCGTGCGCATGGTACATTGTCATCGGAATCACAGGATTACAAAAAAAAATAAAAAATTCACTTCATTTGATAAAACGTGAATTAAGATTGTAAAGAAGTGACTTTCCCCCCAAAAGCCAGAGACAGAGAGAGAGGAAAGGCAGTCCATATAGGAGAGAGTCTGTAACAGAGGAGACAAAAATAGACAGAGAAATGTAGATGGGACTGATTGAAATGAAATGATTTTCCTTCAGTAACGTGGGAATAAATCATGCAGATGCGTGGAAAACATCGTAGCACAAGCGAGCCATGGACACGAGAAGCAGACAAAAAGCGGCTGTTCTGATTGGTGGATTGCTATTTGATTCATCCAATCAAAGTGTTTGTTTTCCATTTGAATCCCAGATTTGAATCTCTGCGGGTGGGACACACTGTATACCTGCCTAATCAACTTCATGTAAAATGAATGAAACGTGAATCTCTTGTGTAAACCAATGACATGCAAGTACTTATATAACTGCAGTGTCCCTTTAAGAACTCTAATGGGAGTGGATATGGTTTAGAAAAAGGCACAACAGCCTGATTTATTTAATGTTTAATTCCTTTCACCTGGATTTTTCTTTTTTCAAATTAAGTATTTCTTCAAAGGCTCAACTTTTTCCAGCAGGTTCATGGGTATCTCCTTTCACTTCTACAGGGTGTGTCTGTCTGTTATACCCAAGTCATTTCTAACCCAGGGAACAATACTGTTTGTTTTATTATGTACTTTATAATGGTTTCTTTTATCCTAGGGCTCAGCGAGTCCATTGACTCATGCAAAGACGTCGGCCAACACACTATCAATGGGATTGGGCGGAGGAAGATCTTTACTAGCAGGTAAATACAACGTATAACCATAACCCTCCTGTTCTCTCACTTGAACATTAAGGAGATATTGACATCCCCTTAATAATATTCCTAGATATTCTGCCTCCAGAACTGATGGGTCTACATTTGCTTTTAGATGGTTCTTGGACAGGGAGGTAGCGTATTTCTGAATTAAGGGGAATGTTGGGTAAAAACAAACAGAGGGGGCCAAAGGATAAGCAACATTCATTGTGTTGACACAAGAGTTAAGGAGACCTTATGGTCAACTCTACTACCAAGGACAATTCCCACCAGCTCTTGTTCATTCCTACCGTAGACTTACATGATACCTATTAGATTTAACGTTATCTAGATTTCATTCTTGTGGAAATGGCCCCTTGAGGTCAGGTTCTTTGGTGGGCCCCAGTCCAACATACAACCATTCTGCTTGATGAGAAGATACAGAAACCATGGAGAACAACTCCTGTATGGCTTATTGACTTGTATAGGGGGAAACACAACGAAAGTATGGACTCCCTCTCTATATGTCTGCATCCACACAAGACCAACGAACCCCAAAACTCATCTGGTGATGATGCACTTAGGGCTCCCATTGGAGTGGGCTGGTCTTGTCAAGGGCCCTATGGTAGTAGTGGAAGACAGATGTACAAATTTGCAGGCTGAAAGGAGGCAGTGCTTGCAAACATCTAGGCTGGTTTGGGCAGGCAGAAGGTGTGGCCTGGGTAGGTCAATGGCATGACCATGTGAGCTGCATAGCTGAGCACTGTTTCTTTAAAATGAAGCCCATGTCTACTTAATTCCAGGAGCTAATATGTTGGAGGCCCTCATAAAAAACAAGTAGGGAAGCCGTTGATTTGTGATGGAGGCCGCCGGGGTTATTTCTTTCAACCTCAGCTGCTATGTTACTAGCTGCTTTTTAGAGTTTTCAGACTGTATGGTCTATATATATATAATTAGGGATGCACCGAATCCACTATTTTGGATTTGGGCCGAACCCCCGAATCCTTCCCGAAAGATTTGGCCGAATACCGAACTGAATCCGAACCCTAATTTGCATATGCAAATTATGGGTGGGAAGGGGAAAACATTTTTTACTTCCTTCTTTTGTGCCAAAAAGTCACGTGATTTAGCTCCCTGGCCCTAATTTGCATATGCAAATTAGGATTCGGATTCGGTTCGGCCAGGCAGAAGGATTCGGCCGAATCCGAATCCTGCTGATAAAGGCCGAATCCTGGCCGAATCCTGGATTCGGTGCATCCCTATATATATACAGTAATATGGCTGCTTTGTGTCAGGACTAGATTGTGCCTGCAAGTGAAGTGCTACCAGGAGGAGAGCAGAATGTGGAAAGAATTGGCACATGCAAATTTAGGATAATGTTACAACGTCCCCCCGTTAGATTAAATAAAATACATAATGAATAGGGGGAAACTACCGGACTATATTGTACATTACATAAGCCAGGCCTGGCCGTCTCTTTCCATTAGTAGAAAATGATGGATAAATACAGGCATGAAAATATTAGCTGTTATGGGTGTCATTAGTAGAAACATGCGAAAAGTGAATTAACGTTGCACAAATCCTCAAGCTGTGGTACGTTATTGGCTTGTTAAACACCAGACGGACACAAATTGCTCCAATATGGTTAAAAAACAAAACAAAGGTGTTAGAGTTGCATCAGACGCCCCATGGATAGGGGGGTAATTCATTGACAAATCACAATCAAATCACCTGAGAGTGACAACGCGTCAGCCAATGAGAGGATCTAGTAGTGGAATGTTGAAAGCAACTAAAGGCAGTGGAGGGAAATAGAGAGAGAGACGATTTTGAGAGAGATCAGAAGCTGAAAGGTTAAAGAAAACAAAGATAAAATGCAGAAAACGGCAGTGATTCGGATATATATAAAGACAGAGGGGAAATAGCAGGAAAACATAGGAAATACTCATTTTTAACCCACCTTATTGCAATATTCCCCATTGCCGAAATGAAATATATATATATCTCTATATATGAAATACAAACGATACAGTACGGCCTCACGATTGTCATTTTGCAAGGAAAAAAAAAGTTTGTATCCCCCTTGAAATGTACAGTAAATAAGTCACATAACAACTCGATCATATCACAGCATTGTAAAATCGAGGGATCATGGAATTCATGGGGGGCTTTGCTTAGAGTTGTGAATGCAGGACTGATACAAGGAAGCGCCGTGGTAACGTGATTGAGATTTGCCTTTTGTTCACTGTGTTTCTTTAAGAGATACATTGTATCCCAGGCCCCATGTATTTAGTTTCTTCAGCTTTGTAATAGAGGCACTATTAAAAGGGTCGTTCACCTTTAACTGAACTTTTAGCATGACGTAGAGAGGGATATTCTGGGACAATTTGCAATTGGTTTTCCTTTTTTATTAATTGTGGTTTTTGACTTATTGTCCAGTTTGTAATTTTAGCTGTCTGGTTACTATGGTCCAAATTACCCTAGCAACCATTCAGTGTTTTGAATAAGAGACTGGAATATGAATAGGGGAGGGCCTGGATAGAAAGATGAGTAATAAAAAGTAGTAATTCTCCATTATAGAGCATTTGCTTTTAGATGGGGTCAATGACCCCCTTTTGAAATCTGTTAAAGAGTCAGAAGTAAAATGGAAATAATTACCCCCATGTCCTATTGCCCTTGTAATAAGATTCCCAATCTGAACTCAGATCAAAATAGATGGGGCACGTTACATTCACCCTCTCCAAATTGTAATGAAGAAACAAAAAGTTGAAACATTCTAAATATTACAGAATTGTAAAAATGTAATAGTAAAAAAAACAAAAAAACAAACAATTTAAACAAAGCTGCTAAACCTTAGTGCGAAAATATTGGTGCGGGGGAAATGATTTAGGAAGCAACTGGATTAACGGATGAAATGTACAGACGTTTGTAGGAAGAGTAAGGGGAAATACCCATAGGACAAGCAGGGGTTACCTTTAACTGTCCTTTAAATAAAAAAAAAAATGTATGCAGAATGCCTTTGCAAGAGAAGCAGTAGGGCAGCTCCGACCCCTATAAGTAAGAAGGAGTCTGCAGTATATCTCACATACTCTGAGGTACTGTACGGTGTGGAAGTAAGAAATGTTGAGACCACAAAGACATCACATAAAACCCATAGACTGCTCTTAACCTGTGATATGGGTTGGGGGAGGGGGGGCTGTCCTAAGTCTCTTGCAGTCTTCCAGACCTTTTCTACAGCATCCTATCTCAGAGGTTTTGCTGTTCCATGTCCTTAATTTGGATTTCAATATTACTTATAATTAAAGGGGAAAGAAAATGTCATTCTTGGGTGTAGTTCCCCTTTAAAGTACTCCTCTGATGGATCTGTTAAAATATATCTTATAAAAACATTAACTATAATGTAAAATCATCCGAACACCCTCAAGTGCAGTGACGTCCACTCAAGACCCTATTAACATATTGCACGATATAGGGCCTGGGTGGGGATCGTAGGGTGATCATTTCAGGAGAAGACCTGAGGTTTATGAAATGTCATTGGTCCATCTATGTCAAAAATTACCTCCTAGACCAGTGCTGTCCAACTGTAATCATACAGTTGGATTGGTTATAACCTATACTATGTATCTGTGGCCAGATTATGATCCAGTTTTGAGAGATCAGTGGCACTGAAGACCATAAAGATCTCCTGGAGGGCCATTTTCAGCCTATGATCATCCAGATGGACAACCCTGTCCTAGACAATACACTTCTGTCTGGCATTTTAGTATTTATACAGTAACAATGCATCACCTCAGACCTTCATTACATTGTCTAATATCTAACACAAAGTAACTCAAAACAACTGGACTTGCTGAGAAATTTTAACAAAGACGTTTCACTGATCATCCGATGAGTTGCTCCGATGACCAGTGAAACGTTTTGAGTTACTTTATGTTAGATATACCATGAGCTGAATGAATGAGAATCTTCATAGACATACATTGTCTAATGTTGTGGCCAACTAGTTGAGGATTCATCAGAAGACCTATCTTCTCCCTTAGCTCAGTTCTAAAACCACCCCTTGATTCACTGTAGTCATCAGGTAACAAGTTTGGTGCTACTGAGGGTCATTTGGAGGTGTTGGCCCACAAAATCACTATTGGCAGCCTTATCTTCCAGTTGAAGTGCACTGGAGAAGTATAGCTGGAAGTTTGAGGTGCGTTACAGTCTATGGAAAGTGTTGCCTGATAACGTCAGTGATCTTGAGTTGATTCGGTGAATGTAGAAGCATAGGTAAAAACTAGAAGAAAAAATGCTGTTTTTGGTCAACCAAACTGTAAACCATTTGGTAGCAACTCAGCATTTTTGAACGGCCAACTAGCTGAGGGTTGATCAGAAGACCTATCAACTCCCTTAGCTCAGTTCCACAAAACCACCCCTCGATTGACTGTAGTCATCAGGTAACTTGAGTTTAGTGCTACTGAGGGTCATTTGAAGGTGTTGGCCCATGGTTGTAACCCATCAAACCAATGTTTGAGTCACAAAATCACTATTGGCAGCTTTATCTTCCAGTTGAATTGCACTGGAGGAGTAAGGCTGGAGGTTTGAGGTGCCTTACATTCTATGGAAAGTGTTGCCTGATAACCTCAGTGATCTTGAGTGGATGCTGTGAATGTAGAAGCATAGGTAAAAACTAGAAGAAAAAACACTGTTTTTGGTCAACCAAACTGTAAACCATTTGGTAGCAACCCAACATGCTTTGAATGTGGCTGCTCCATTCACCAGGTTGGGGACCTCCCTGTAAACCACAACAAGATGGCTTGGTGTATATGGCAAAGTGCAAACCTAGAGCTTCTCTTCCCCTTAGCATCTGGTCAACGTGTCCAGAAACCTTCACAAGGTCACCATCACCAGAAATGTAAAGGAAAACCCATTGTGCAGCAGAAAGGCGACAGTCAGAGCTAGGGGAGGCCCCTCTAGGAAGGTGGATTAAGTGTTTTTGGACCACAGTGTGCTCTGCACTTGCTGAACTATATCCTGAACAGAGGGGCCTGCCTCATGGTACATTAGTGTTAGTACCTCTAGCAGAGCGTACATTAGTGGGACCCCCACGCTCATCAGTTCATACATGTAGGCATAGCTTTGCTCGTTGTTCCTGACATGGCGATTGGCACCTTCTAACACACCGTGCATCCAGTTAGACAAGCGGCCCGGAATGGCAAGCAGATCCCGTGTCACCATAAGCGGCCAGCTTAGCGTTTTCCTACATAATGAAGGAACGATACCTGGAGAGCTTTCCCCGGAACTGCTGCAGGCGCTGTATGCGCTGTCTGTGGCCACTTCAGCAGCTTCTGCCTCACCACTTTTCCACGTCTTGTCCTCCTCCTGGAAAGCAGATGGGAGAGATGCTCACAATGGGGCACATCATTCAATATTACCCCCCTAGCAAGATCCAAGTCAGGTCAACTTTCTGGTAGAGCAGGTAGTCTATGTAGGACCACCATCAGTAATCAAGGGCCCCATACTATTAAGTTAACATGGCCATTTCCCCAGGTGTATATGTTTATTACCCCAATGGTCACCTTGGGCCTTGGCACCACAATTTCTTTTTTTACTTTTAAGGGGCTCCTGACCATCAATAGCTTTTTGTGTGTGTGTGGGGGGGTTACATTTATTAGCACTGATGTGTGGTCTTTAAACTGTGGTGTGGACTGGGTGAGATCTGGGGTGGGGTCTGGGTGGGCAGGGCCCAGGGGGCCCCAACAATTTTGTTGTGCCCCGTGACTTCTTATGGCGGCCCTGGTAACCATGCTCAGACCACGTCCACTATGTAAAAACCCCACCCATTGTCCAGCCAACCCAGCCCACCCCATGTCTGTAAAGGACCCCTCCTCTCTGTGACCTTTTTATCTCTTGGGGTCCCCTCGACCACAGGGCCCCTGATTGAGGTGCACCCTGGAATGGTAATAAAATACAAATTTCCCAGCCCAGCACAAAATAGAATATAATAACTGGTGTTTAAGTAAAATAATAAACTTGGACAAAAAGAGCCCAAAAATAGAACAAACCCCCCGCCCCTCCCCACTGTGTATGCAGAAACATGGAAACAGGAGAAAGCTGCATACCCAGCTTTAAGGGTGGAGTCTGGGGGGGGGCTATAAATGGCAACAGCTGTTTTGGAAAAGTGCAGAGAACTATAAAAAGCAATAGATCAGGCGATTGGGTCACTGGGGCAAATGGTTTTATTGCATGAGTTGTAAAAAGCTAAATATAAAGACTTAAGTCTCAGGATTCTGAATTCTGCCCCAGCAAGGAGTAGCTCTACCCCTGGAATGATGAAAGGGTTAAAATATTGGTCAACTGCTTTAAAAGCAGAACAACTGATTGGTTGCTAAGGGTTACTAGACCTACAGGACTCCTTGCCTGCTATTATAGGGGTGTATATCTGGCTAGAGAACCCCCCCCAGTACTTTTCATTAAATTCCCTCCCGTCTCACCTGTGCCTTTGACTCTGTCCTGCGTTTCCGATGCTTGTTTTTGGAGAAAGAATGCATGAAATGCGGTTGGCAATAAAATTTACCTGCAAAACACAGAAGGATATCCCTTTATAATGCATTTCCCCTTAGTGTTGGCCATACCTACATTACCCAGCATCCTCAGCAAGCCTGATATAGATATTCATTGCTCGACAATGATGTTGCAAAGGTGATACGTTGTACAGGTATGGGACCTATTAGCTAGAATGCTCGGGACCTGGGGCTTTTTCAGATAATGGGTCTTTCTGTAATTTGGATCTTCATACCTCTACTAGAAAATCATATAAACATGAAATAAAGCCAATAGGCTGGTTTTGCCTCCAATAAGGATCAATTATATCTTAGTTGGGATCAAGTACAAGCTACTGTTTTATTATTATTACACAGAAAAAGGAAATCAGTTTTAAAAATGTGGATTATTTGGATAATATGGAGTCTGTGGGAGACGGCCTTTGCTGTTATTCGGAGCTGTCCGGATAACGGGTTTCTGGATAACTGATCCCATACTTGTATAAAGGTCTACTTTACAAGAGGTCACAATTATTAGTCCACCCGGGCCCCTGGATGGAGACTCCTGACAACCAAATGGGGCCCCAATGAAAAATAAAAACAATTATGCCCTTGATCATCCCAACTAAGCCCATTTAGGGATCTGCCTAAACTTCACCCACTATCCCTGCAAGACCCCTATTCTCCCACCTCCCTTAAGTCACACTGTTAAGCCTCTTGGGGCCCCTGACTGCAAAATCCCCTCTAACCCTCGGTCCACTTATAGAACTCCAGTTGCTCGACTCAATAGGACAGTTCTCTGCAGGTTGGTCTAGGACAAGCCAGAACATGCTGCTGATTCCCAGGTCCCCTTGTACAATATAGCAGCAATCAACCCACCTTCTTCTACATTGAAGACGTAATTCCCCAGCCGAATGCTGGTGGAGCAGAAAGCGCACTTGAAACATTCCCGGTGGAAAAAGTGTCCCTCGGCACTCAGCCGCTCCACCACGTAGACCCGCCTCTTGCAGAAATAGCAGGTGTCGCTCCCTCCGATATTGGCAGGAAACTCCTTTCGTAGCGACCCCTATAAATAAACATGAAATATACATTTATATCCTTCATACACAGGGTTTCCTAGGGGCCCAATGCACATGGGGATTCAATTCATCACTTGTATCTTCATGCACCGACATCATTAGACAACCGTATATTCATATCTCCATTGGGCTACTGGGATCACTGGGAATCGAAATACAGAGTTGGCAACCTAGTCGGTGAGTTAGTGACCCGGTTTCACATCACATTCCCAGAATTTTGGAAGGAATGAACAAACACAGGTTTAGTTTTCACAAGCAGAGCGGATTATAGACTGCAAGCTTTAAGGATCAATATTTAAAGGGCAAGGAAAGTGTAAAATAGAATAAGGGTAGAAATGCTGTATTTTGTATACTAAACATAAACAAGAACTTACTGCACCACAAGCCTAATCAAACAAATGATTTATGCTTTCAAAGTTGGCCACAGGGGGCTGTCATCTTGTAACTTTGTTATACATCTTTGCAAGACTAGACTACATACACATGCTCAGTGTGGTCTGGGCTTCTTAGGGATCGTCATAAATGATCCAAAAACAAAGCTGCTTGAGTTCTGCATGGCTGGAAGTAAGGAGGGGGCTCCCCCTGCTGTTTATAAATATGATTGTTTCCCTGCCAGAAGTTAGGGACCGTCTGACAATTCCTATCCACAGCACTAAATGAAGGGAGAATTTTCACTGCATACAATTAGGTTTCTTATAAAAAAAACGGTACACATTTTTTAATTAAAGTATATTGGAGATAGATTTCTTTTTCATTAAAGAAAGTAAAAATGGGATTGTATTTATTTGCCTTTCCTTGCCCTTTAACTATTCTGTGACTGGAGTTGCATTTATGTATGTCCCAGACAGTGGATCTTCATAGGTCAAAGCCTTCAACCCATGGGGTTCTATGGTTAAGTGCAGCTGATCTGATAATGGATAGAGCAATTGCTGGTGTAGGATACAAATCCCCCCAATGTTTGTCTTGCATCATGCTCCTTTGTATAACAGTAGTTGTAGTTCAACTAATTCCTAATGATAATGCATGCAGCACTCTATGAACAGGCAACGTGTGGTTTCCCCTGTGGTTGTACCTTTGGGGCACAGTGAGAAGAACTAGAAGATTCCACAGTCGGCGGCCCATCCTCAGGCCCCTGAATTCAACACAAAGTCGCCAACGTTATCCTGATCAGTAAGTAGTGGAAATAAGTCCCTTCCCACCATGCACTCTGCTATTCCCAGCTCCACTTTAATCAGAGTAGTCCTCAACCCATGGTACTACTACAACTCTCAGCATCCACTGACACCCATACAGTTATAGCCCAAACAACTGAAACATTTGGACATTGCTGCAAAACTTGAGTGAGTGAGTGCATCATTGAGGGTTATGCTGTTTATGTGCCTGAATAGATCTGCTGTATATGTTGTAATCTAAAGCAGCTTTATGCACTTATTTTACAGTACAGATTTTGGACAATGTGTCTGCTTTCAATATAGATTTCCTTTAATACAGGCAGAATGCTGCTGGGGGGGGGGGGGGGGGGGGGGGGGGGGGGTCTACTCTCCCACATCTGCCTCTTACCCAATCAGGAGACTTAGGTTTAGGTTTGTGATCACACATGTAAAGATTGACAAGAACTTCAGCCACTGCACCGATTCCACTGGAAACCTTTCCTACGGTCATCTACCCGGCAACAAGGGAAGGAAAAGAAACGACAAGAAGGAAATGACAGGAAATTATGAAGAGACGGGAAGTAAAGAAATAAAGTCAAAACGTCAGAGGGTCGAAAGAAAAGGACAGAAAGTTGGGAAATTAAAGGGAAGCGAAGAAGAAATATAAATTATACAAATATAGATTGAGGAAGTCAAGCAGGACATTCAAAACGTAATGAAGTGAAGGAACAAAGCAAATCACAGAAAGAAATAATAGTAAGTAAAAAGTAAGTAAAAAGAAAGAAAGTAAAGTATGAAGTGAAAGTAAAGTTAGAATATAAAGAGAGATATCTACAATGCAATAAACATAAGGACAGGGAATAAAGAAGGCAACAATGAAAGGATGTAAGAAAGACAGAAAGGAGGAAGACAAGGGAAATAAAAAGAGAAATAAACTAAAACAAAACAGCAAAATGTGTTAGTGATTTCCCAGGGTCTGTGCATGCGCTGGGGACACAAATATTAGGATGAACTCCCCTGGATATCAGCAAGTGGGGGGCTTTATAATGTCACATCATAGACCCCTGCCCCCACATCTCCAACTGTGAGTATCACTAATGTATTATAAGGGATAATGTACCCCCTACTGTAAATGATAAG
>CM044437.1:3676862-3695126 GCA_024363595.1 Xenopus borealis | reverse complement strand
ACAATTCAGCAGGAGCAGTCCCTAAGTTTGCTCATAGTCTGTACAGAGAGATCCCATACATTTATGGCAGCATATAGGAACAGTAAACACATTTAAGCACGAGCAGGCTCCTAATATCACAATAAGACAAATAAATAAGAGTTGCTCTAAACCAACCTCGTCTTCCACATCTATGAACGGACTCATGTCCAGCTCGTCGGGAAACGTCATCCGATCGTTCAGTTTGATCCTGTGCATGCTGTTGTAATCAAAATCAAACCTCTTGAGCTGCAGAGTAAGGAGGTATGGAAAATGCAGGAACTTCAGGCCCTGGAGAATGAAAAAAAGAAAACTATGACTTATTGAGGGGAAGCGATGGAAGAATACCCCCACTGCTTGGCATTTAAATGAACTTAATGTACAGAGCTGTGTATGCAAGCGTCTCTTCATAAATGGGAATTTGCTGACCTTCCGTGCATCGCATTTCCTCTTGCACCGCTCACAGAAGTACTGATTGGCTCCATCTAAGGTCTCTGGTTGGATAAATGCATGAAGTGCTTCTTCCTACCATGCAGGAACAATAAAGATAAAATTTACATTTAAAAAGATAACGCACACACACACATATATATATATTTTTTTATAGTTTGTACAAGAGCAGTGACCAGCTCCATGTTGTAGCTCCCAGCCTTCCCAGCTATAGTCAGGTGATCGTACTGGTGGCCAACAAAAGGGCAACCAAGTTTGGGAGTTTTAATTTGAAAGCAGCAAGTAAGTTGCAGGTAAAACTTAGTCCCTGTGTAAAATGTATAATGAAGCAATAGAATTCTTAATGAATCAGATGCAAGTTGAGAGTAGGACTGGCCAGATATGGGATGACTTTGATGTAGTTGTTCAGTTTAAATATATTGTAATATATGGACAAACAATCCCTGTTTTGTTTAAAGGGTAAGGCATTTTTAGTAGCTGTATGCACAAAATCTCTCAATGTCCTTAATATATTGATAAAGGGTTGAGTGCAGAGAACTTCTTGTATTTGTCTATGTGAATCTCACTGCATCTCTGTTTCAAGTTAGCGGAGAGAGAGAGGAGGAGGAGGAGGAGGAGGAGAAGGAGAGAAATAGAGAGAGAGAGAAATAGAGAGGGGGAGAAAGAACTAGAGAGAAAGGAAGAAATAGAGAGAGAGAAACAGAGGGAGAGAGAAAGAGAGAGAGAGAACTAGAGACTGTTACAATTCAGTTTCCCCATGCTATGTACCCAGTATACTGAATTACACACACATTCTCTTATAAATACCCACCATACTACCAAACGCTGTGTTAGAGCCATACGGCCGGATGACTAGAGGAATATCAAGGAACGTATCGATCCTCCAGCTTTCGTAGCCGCATTCCAAGCATTTCACGTAGTCCTTTAGCTTTCCCTGGTACAGCTGATTGATGAGGTCAGCCTGAAACAAGAGTACTTCAGTATATACACAACAAAAACATGAAGAATATTATGAAATTGAAACGGTTGTCAAAGCACAGCAGTGGAAATAACGACATCTGTATTCACACGGCACTTATTATATCAAACCTGTGTGCAGATACTGGAGATGCCAACACCCGGGTTATGTGGGTGCCAACAAGTAGGAATGGGTGCTTATCAAGGCGGGTGCTTTCCAGGAGAGACATGGCTGAGAACAGCCGGGGAGCTGAAGGTCACCCTTTGGCCATGCTGACGTATTAAAGGGGAATAAACCCCCAGACGCAAACTAAAACACCCCCGTAGGCTCCCCTCCCTGCTGGCCTATCTCTCCCCCCCCCAGGGCTATTGCCCCAAAGTCCTTCCTTACCCCAAGGGCCCCTCCAGCAATGTTCACAAGGGCCATCTTGTCTTTAAACTGCTTCTTCTGGGATCTGACGCCGATCCGCGGCGAAAGTTCACTGAGTTTGCCGATTGAACTTCGTGAACTTTCGGCACATGAGCAGCAGTACCAGCGTCCTACTGCGTATACGCCACCATCAGCGTCAGATCCCAGAAGAGAAGAAGAATCGGTTCGAAGAGAAGAACATCGCTGGAGGGGACCTGCATGAAGGGGTAAGTAGGGACTCAGGGGCAATAGCCTGGGGGGAGAGGTAGGTGGGGGGTGGAGGAGGGAGGGGGACCTACAGGGGGGCGGGGGGTTTGAGTTAGCGTGGGGGGGGGGTGTTTCATTCCCCTTTAAAACTTTTTTTTGGAGGGGATTAAAGCTTGAACTGCAACCAATTACTTGCCGTAATGACCTTTAAATTTCACAAAGCCCTTTATTAACAGTGACATAATTAATTGCTATATTTTATATGCAGAAAACGTACTGTTCCAGCCCAGAGGTGCAGCAGCCCTAGAACAGTAATGATACTGAAATTCAAAGTTACCCCCAGCAGTTCTCCATCTTGTCAGGCATCATGTGTGTGTCAGCGGCACCGCACATGCTCAGTGGGCTGCTGGGGAGAAGCTACGCTTGGGGAGCGTGGGAAATCTTCAAGCTCAAAACGAGGTTCGTCCAAAATAGAAGCTGATGTTACAGGGCGGGTTTTGAATCGATTCTTAAGCGGACTGCACTGGTTACTGAGCTGCCATATATTGCGACTGTGAAATCATTACTAATCAACCTGGAATTGTATTATATTGTATATATATATAGCGTATATTGTCACTAAGCTCAGTAAGTAACAGCAGCACAGAGCTACTGGGCCAGAGATCTTCCCTGAATTCTATTTAAAAAAAAAATTTACGTCTCATCAGTTAAAATGCTTCTTTTGCCATAATTCCTATGTTCAGCGGAGGCCTCAGGTGGAATCCTTTGTATTGAACAAGCGGTCCTTCCATTCACACTTACCTGTTCTGTCTGCTTCCACTTTTGCTCCAAAGCATCGAACATGACCCGGCACAGTTCCTGAACGTCGTGCTGCTGCCAGGCTGTCACAAGATACACGTTATTAATACGTTATTAATCACAATATTCTTGGCTAACGTGTAGCACTACAGTGTGGGGTTTTCAATCAGGTCTTTTTTTATGCATAAAATGCCATAAATGGCAGAGACTGAGGATCTGTAGTCAGAGAGTTATAAGCTTAAAGGAAAAGTATCATCAACAAATTAAAAAAGCGTTTCAAAGTAATAAAAATATGATGCAGTGTTGCCCTGCACTGGTATAACGGCTGTGTTTGCTTCAGAAACACTACTATAGTTTATATAAACAAGCTGCTGTGTAGCCATGGGGGCAGCCATTCAAGCACAGGATACACAGTAGATAACAGATAAGTACTACTATAGTTTATATAAACAAGCAGCTGTGTAGCCATGGGGGCAGCCATTCAAAGGAGAAAAGGCTCAGGTTACACAACAGATTAGCTCTGTAGAACATAATGGTGTTAGCTGTTATCCACTATTTAATCTGTGCCATATAGCCTTTTTTAAATTTCCACCACTGCTACACAGCAGCTTGTTGATATGAACTATAGTAGTGTTTCTGAAGCAAACACATCAGTTTTACTACTACTACATGATATCTTCCTTACTTTAAAACACTTTCCTTTTTTGGTGTTACTGTTGCTTTATGCGCTGCACATACATAGTATTTAGCCTCTAAATGACATAAATGAGTGTCACAGCAGTGCCTGCAGAATAATAAAGAGGAACTAGTGGTACCTTCACTGCTGTCCCAGCCAAAGCTGCGAGTCACATCTGTGGTTTCTATTGCCCGCTTTTTGCTTGTCTGCAGTAAAACAAAGAGTCTCTGCAGCTGGTAAGGGATGCTGGAGACAGGATCTTCTTCGGACTCCTCAAACTCCCACCTATTGGCACAAGAAAACCCATGTGATATTGACCAAGTATCCATCCATAGAGAGGTGTCATAGTTTCAGATCTAGAACCCCAGCCACTAAGCAAGACTGGACCGCTGTTTATTGCCAGGAAAGAGAAACAAAACAATACAATCCAGGCTTGCACTCACAGCAATGTTTAATGCTTGCTTTATCTAAAATACTTTAAAGGAGAAGTTCCTTAAAGGGATCCTGTCATGGGTAGGGTTGCCACCTTTTCTAAATATTTTTACCGGCCGGTGGGGGCGGGGCCAAAAGGGGTGGTGTGTGATGTCAAAAGGGGCCATTTGGGGGCGTGGTCGGGACTCCGAGCGATGAAGAAGGTGACAAACTGAGTATACAGGGGATTGGGTGCTGGCCGATGGGTCTTTTTAAAGCTATTACAAATTTACCGGCAGCTACATTGCCGGTAAATTTGTAATACCGGCCCCGGCCTTGGCGGGTGGTTTACCGGCTAGGCCGGTAAAATACCGGCCGGGTGGCAACCCAGGTCATGGGAAAAAAAAAATTTTCAAAATGCATCAGTTAGTAGTGCTGTTCCAGAATAATTCTGCACTGAAATCCATTTCTCAAAAGACCAAACAGATTTTTTTACATTTCATTTTGAAATCTGACACAGGGCTAGACATATTGTCAATTTCCCAGCTCCCCGAAGTCATGTGACTTGTGCTCTGATAAACTTCAATCAGTCTTTACTGCTGTACTGCAAGTTGGAGTGATATCACCCCTCCCTTTCCCCCACCCAGCAGCCTAACAACAGAACAATGGGAAGGTAACCAGATAGCAGCTCCCTAACACAAGATAGTTGGCCTGGTAGATCTAAGGGTAAGGTCACACGGGCAGATTTGGGGAGATTTAGTCACCTGGTGACTAATCGCCTCTTCTTCTGGGCTACAATCTCCCCAAACTGCCTTCATCCTGCTATAATCAGAAAACGCCAGCGCAATGGCACTCGTGGCGCTTCAATTTCCAAAGTTGCCCGAAGTTTCCTCATGAGGCAACTTCGGAAATCAAAGAGCCACAAGTACATTGCCGCACACGATTTTTCATTCAAGCAGGAGGAAGACAGTTCGGGGAGCTTGTCACCCCAAAGAAGAGGCGATTAGTAGCCAGGCAACCAAATCTCCCCATGTGCCCCTGCTCTAAGAACAACACTCAATAATAAAAGTCAAGTCCCACTGAGACACATTCAGTTACATTAAGTAAGAGAAATAGCCTGCCAGAAAGCAGTTCCCTCCTAAAGTAATGGGAAAAGTCACATGACTGGGGGCACCTGGGAAACTGGCAATATGTCTAGCCCCATGTCAGAGTGCGAAATTAAATATTTAAAAAAAAAAATCTGTTTGCGCTTTTGAGGAATGGATTCCAGTGCAGAAGTCTGCTGGAACAGCACTATTAACTGATGTTTTCCCATGACAGTATCCCTTTAATAATGTAAGGAGGACCTGGGATGATTTCTGGGGGTGATTTCTCAGAGCCCTCGGTGACATACTGACTTGTACAGCGCATTCCGGAACTCTGGGGTCATGAAGAGGGTCTGCAGGAGGCTGTTCAAGTAACAAGTCATCGCTTGGTTCACCAGGCCCACGTAACCTGCAAGAAAATGAATAAATATGAGCAGAATATTCGTTTCCCTGGATAATATCCAATGGCTGAGCTTCCTGTCTTGCAATTGGCTGCATTAACATTGTAGTCTCTGCCGAGTAACATTCCATACACAGTGCTGCATCTGGCGCTCGCAAGCTGTGTGTGACCTCTGCCCTACAGCCACACAACTCCATTTAAGTCCGCCTTAAAATATGCTTTGTCTTATTCATATACTGAGGCTTTTGTTTTATGGGCTTTATCCAACAATTCCTATGTTCTAAAGATATTAAAGGATAAGTAAACCTTAAAAAGGCATGAATGTAAAATTAACAAGCACTTTCGCAGTGCACATTCATTATTTATTTTTAAATCTGAGATATTAAAGTATACATGTAGTGTTAAAGGGATCCTGTCATGGGAAAAAAAAAAATTTCAAAACAAATCAGTTAATGGTGCTGTTCCAGAAGAATTCTGCATTGAAATCCATTTCTCAAAAGAGCAAACAGATTTTTTTTATATTTCATTTTGAAATCTGACATGGGGCTAGACATATTGTCAATTTCCCAGCTGCCCCAAGTCATGTGACTTGTGCTCTGATAAACTTCAATCACTCTTTACTGCTGTACTGCAAGTTGGAGTGATATCACCCCCATCCCTTTCCCCCACCCAGCAGCCTAACAACAGAACAATGAGAAGGTAACCAGATAACAGCTCCCTAACACAAGATAACAGCTGCCTGGTAGATCTAAGAAAAGCACTCGATAGTGTCCCACTGTGTACTATTCAGTTACATTGAGAAGGAAAAACAACAGCCTGCCAGAAAGCAGTTCCCTCCTAAAGTGCTGGCACAAGTCACATGACATGGGGCAGCTGGGAAATTGACAATATGTCTAGCCTCATGTCAGATTTCAAAACTGAATATAAAAAAATCTGTTTGCTCTTTTGAGAAATGGATTTCAGTGCAGAAGTCTATTGGAGCAGCACTATTAACTGATACGTTAAAAAAGAAACAAATAAAACATGTTTTCCTGTGACAGTTTCCCTGAATTTTGATCCAACAGCGCCACCTGCTGGTCAGTTTCCCACCAGTCTGACCACCAAGTAGTCAAGGAAGTTGTCAGGAGAAAAAGGCTGATGTTCTTCTGCTTATGAATAAAATTAGAAACTTTTCTCACATCTTTCCTAAGCAGAAGAACATCAGCCTCTTTCTCCTGACAACTTCCTTGACTACTTGGTGGTCAGACTGGTGGGAAACTGACCAGCAGGTGGCGCTGTTGGAACAAAATTAATTCATATTAACAGTAAGTTTCCTTTAATATCTTGGAATTATATTAAAAAAAATTATGAATTTACATTGCAAAAGTGCTTAGAATAGCACTCCTGTCAATTTTACATTCACTTAACCTTTAACTTCTTTTAAAGGGGAAGTACCATGCATTACCTAACGGAACAAGCCAATAGTAAACTGTGCTCCTTACACATCAGTTACGACTTGTATGGCAGTTGCAGAGTCTAAAGTCGGGTCATTACACCCACAAGTGGGTGGCACAACTCAGCCTCTATGTTAGGGTGAGCAAAGCTATGTTTTAGGTGGAAAATGAAAATACCTGTGTCTGACTTGCTGAGAAGTGAGGAGTATGAGTAATTCTGGCTGACATAGTCGTTTGTACAGGCCACAGACTCTTCTCTTGGTAAGGGTCCGATGAATTTCTCCTGCGAGCTGTCATCCAGCCCACTGCTGTCTGCTGTCCCGGATGCGTCCTACAACAAAACAGTAAGGAATACATTGGTATCTCAGCCTCCTGCAATTAAAGGACACCCATCCCACCCACATGTGCCATTCTGCATCACGTATAGCGATTATGTAACTAAAAGGTAGCAAGTGTTTTAGCACAGCAGCATACATTCCTTTGGGATACTAAAATAAAGTGCAACTTCCCAATTTCTTTAAAAAGTGTCAGAAAAAAAAACAAGGAATCCACTTTGTTGTAAGGCTGAGACCAACTGTAAGGACTCTTTTAAGGGAAGCTATTGTGATTGTACATGGATCAGTATGTGTATTGGGAAGAAGCCATTTTTGTGACCAAGATACTTTGAGGGTGACTAAAGCTGTCAAAGCAACACATCTGTAACATGAAGCAGGTTTAAAGGGAATGTTCACTTTAAACTTAACTGTCAGTATGATGTAGAGAAGGATATTCTGAGACAATTCGCAATTGGTTTTCATTTTTTATTATTTGTGGTTTTTGACTTATTTAGCTTTTTATTCAGCAGCTCTCCAGTTTGCTATTTCAGCCATCTGGTCGCTAGGATCCAAATTACCCTAGCAACAGCCTTTTTCAGCTGGGTTAAGATTTGGCCAAACCAAATCCTAATTTGCAGGGGCAGGAAGAGAAATCACATGACTTTGTCACAAAACAAGGAAGTTCCTTTTTTTCCCCCCTTTCCTTTTAATTTGCATATGCTAATTAGGATTTGCCTGAATCTTGCACAAGGATTCAGGGATTTGGCCAAATCCCAAATAGTGGATTTGGTGCATCCCTATCTAAAACTATGATAAAGACCAACTGAACAGTTGCTTAGAATTAGCCATTCTAGAACATACTAAAAGTTCACTTAAAGCTGAACCACCCCATTAAGGAATACGTTATCCGGAAACCCGTTCTCCAGAAAGTTCCCTATTACGGGATGGCTGTCTCCCTTAGACTCCATTCCAAACAAATAATTAAATTTTTTAAAAAGGATTTCCTTTTTCTGTGTAATAATAATAATAATAATAATAATAATAATAATAAAATAGTAGCTTGTACTTGATCCCAACTAAGATTTAATTAATCCGTATTGAAGGCAAAACCAGCCTATTGGGCTTATTAAATAATTTTTTAGAAGCGTTAAGGAAAGATCCCTTATCCAGAAAACTCCAGGTCCCAAGCATTCTGTATAATGGGTCCCATAACTGTACTAGGTAATGGCACAAAATAGGTGAAGTTTGGGTATCGGGCAGTATAAAAATAATCCAGCATACTGATGTGAGCTGTGGCTGCTCCCCGTCTTTATCGGTCAAATGAAGGAAGTTTTTCTTTCCTGCTTCAAATCCGGCCTCTTGCAAAGTCCTGTCTGGGGTCGGATCCAGCGCTGCCTGAAAATGAGAAAGAAAGAAAAAGGTTAGACAAGTTTTCATTCAGTCTCTGCCAACGGCGTGACTTCATACTCACAGCAAGTAAATGTCACAACTACAAAGATTCAATGCTACAGATTGGCTGGACCGAACAGCAGGGGGCGCTCCTATTGCAAATTCCATGACAGCAGGGTAAAACTGCTAACGTCATGGAATAAAAAAAAAACAACTATACATAAGCTCTCAGAGGAGAACTTCAAATCATTGTAGATGTTCTTGTTTGAAGGTTTTAAATTCCCACAGTGCTACTTGCCGATATCCAAAACAATGTTTGAAAACAATGGGGCATCCTAAAGTAGTAGTAGTAGTAGCCTGGAGGTCTGCAAGTACAAGATGTCAGGATGAAAGCTGATTTATTGCCTTGGATAATCTGGAAACTATATATCTCTTTCTTTGATAAGAGAGGACAGTTGGCTGAATAAAGGGAAAATTACAGCAAATATGGCTTTTTTTTTCCAAAGCTGCTCGGATGAGTAGTGAAACTTGTTCAATAATTACTCCAGTTGTTTTAGAATTACTTATATCAGACACATCAGCTAATAGTGCTGCTCCAGCCGAATTCTACACTGAAATCTGTTTCTCAAAAGAGTAAATAGATCTTTTTATATATTTAATATTGAAATCTGACATGGGGCTGGACATATTGTCAGTTTCCAGCTGCCCCCAGTCATGTGACCTGTGCTCTGATAAACCAGTCTAGCTTTATGGCTGTACAGCAAGTTGGAGAACTACTACTTTTTCAATAATTACTCCAGTTGTTTTAGAATTACTTATATCAGACACATCAGCTAATAGTGCTGCTCCAGCCGAATTCTACACTGAAATCTGTTTCTCAAAAGAGTAAATAGATTTTTTTATATATTTAATTTTGAAATCTGACATGGGGCTAGACATATTGTCGGTTTCCGGCTGCCCCCAGTCATGTGACCTGTGCTCTGCTAAACCAGTCTAGCTTTATTGCTGTACAGCAAGTTGGAGAACTACTACCCCCTTCCCTTTACCCCCCCCCCCCAAGAAGCCTATGGGAAGGTAAGCAGATAACATTGAGTAGGAGAAACAATGAGTGGAAAGCAAGAGAGCTGAAAAGCAGGAAGTAGTGTTCTGTTCTGTTACACATCCACTCACTCCAGCCTTTATACATTACATTTTTGCCTAACTATATTAGATACATTTTTTATTTTGCAAAGCCTATCGATTTTTTTATTCACCATGTCAACGTTACTGGCTCCATTCCCCAACATCAGACTGAATGTGCTGGACACATAGCCCGCCTTGCTGGACACGTCTTCGTACAGTTGCTTGACCGAGGTGGACGCCGGGAGGTTTAAGGTGATTCGCTCGTTTACGTTCTTGCAGTTGGTGGTGTCTTGCACGATGCACAGTACTCTTGGCTCGTCGGCTGCATTTTCAATCTGAAAAAGGCAAATAAATCAATAAATAAATAAATCAAGTCACACAACGTTTACACAAGGTGTTTGGGGTATGTCTCTGAAGCTGAACATGCCGTTTCTCAGGAAGGGTGCCAGTTACATTAGTTGCACAATGGGGGTGGTTTCAGCTTGCCAGAGACAAGACATTGCTCATCCTAACCCCCCCACCCCTTTGTACAAACCAAAACAATTTCCCCAGCTCATAAGAACATGTTGTAACAAAATAACATATTGCCAACATCCTCTTTATGGAGTTTGAGAGTTAATGGAGGGGGGGAAATTAACTCCTCCTGTCCTCAGCGGGGTTCAAGGGTGCTGCAGAATAACCGAACCTACTGAAAGCAAAGGTTTGATTGGTTGTTATAGGTAATTGCTTGTGTGCAGTTTAACACTTACCTTTGCATATGAACCTCCATGCAGGATAGAATGAATTCATTTCCCCGTTTGTTTCTTTCCCAACTTTCCTGTATATATCTATCTATAGATCTATTATAGCAGAACATCGCTCTATCTGCACTTTCCAGTGCTCTGGTTCCTGCTGTCGGCCTTGTACATTTTATCTGGTACTGACCCATTAGCCCTCGCTACAGGATCATAAGAGTTCTGCAGTATCCCTTTTTTTTAAAGGGATACACACATGTACCAGTTGAGTATAAAAACAAAAACTTGTTAAACAGAGTCTGTGCAAAATAAAAAATGTTTCTAATCTAGACTATATAGAATATAGTATAAAAATGGCAAGTTATGGGTGCCGAGAGATGTATCATTTAGAGCAGTGATCCCCAACAGTAGCTCGTGAGTAACATGTTGTTCTCCAACCACTTGGATGTTGCTCTCGGTGGCCTCAAAGCAGGTGATTATTTTTGAATGTCAGGTTTGGAAGTAAGTTTTAATTGCATAAAAACTAAGTATAGTGCAAGCAAAGCCTCCTGTAGGCTGCCGGTCCACACAGGGGCTACCGAATAGTCAATCACAGCCCTTATTTAGCAGCCCAAGAGACTTTTTTATGCTTGTGTTGCTCCCAAACCCTTTTTACATTTGAATGTGGCTCACAAGTAAAAAAGGTTGGGGATCCCTGATTTAGAGTAAAATAGAAAGTGTCTAGCTCCCCTTTAAGGGTAGAGTTCAACCTCTTTTCGGGTATCTGTACCCCTAAAGATGTCCTCAGTATTTATTATTAACATGTATTTCTATAGCGCCAACTTTTTGCGTAGTGCTGGCAGGGGACGCCTTGGCAGGAGACCTCAAGGGGTCCCCGGCCAAAAGGTCTCCTGCCAAGGCGTCCCCGGCCAAGATGACACCAGCAAAAAGTAGCCCCCCATCCTCTTTTCTCTGGTTTACTGTCACTCACCTGACCTCAGGGACCCACTCACTATATACAGGTAGGGTTGCCACCTTTTCTGGGAAAAAATACCGGCCTTCCTATATTTTGCCATTTCTGCCCTATTAATAACATTGGCATCAAGCACCATTTTTACCAGCTGGGCCAGTAAAATTCCGACCCTATACACCGTATATATATATATATATATATATATATATATATATATATATATACACACACACACACACACACACACAATATATCTTTTACAGTAATTCAGATTCATGTTCTATATATATAGGTCAGCCCTGTAGCATCTGCTTGTATACAAGTCTCAGAGCCCACTGAGCATGTGCAGTGCCACTGACTCACAGAAGAGGCCTAATAAGACCTGTGAGGACCCGGATCATGAATGTTAAAGGGCTGCACAACCTCAATTAATAAAATTCAGATTTTCCTGCTGTATCATGCAACATGCTAGTTCAAACAAGCAACAAAATGCAAAATCCCCAACGTCTTGACTTGTAGGGCGAGATTTAGTAGGATAGAAGTCACTGGTAATGAAGGAAGGTTTTTTATTGGTAACCAGTGACTTGTATCCTACGTATTCCAGCACATGCCAGACACACAGCCTGCAGCACCCACTCACCCTCTGTAATGCTCGGCTCTCATGTAGAAGAGCTGTCAGATATTGGGACATGCTACTTTACTACAGGACAAAGGCAAATGTAGCCCCCATAGTTGCACTTTACAATCCCCACAGCCAGGGAGCGGACATTAAAGGGTGACATTTTAAAGAATTTGTTTCATATGATGTACATGCTGACCTGACCTGACATATATTTGCACTATGGATATTGGCTGGTTCATCGGTCTTAAATATTCATGTTCCGACGCTCCATGATGCATGTGGAACTGACATACAGGGAAGTGCAGATCCTGTAAGTCTGACCCGATCAAGTGTAGCAATGTTAAGGCATCATGTGTAAGGCCACCTAAATATGCAAGGGGCAACATTGGTGTAACTAGAAGCTACTAAAACCCACCCAAAGATCTTATTGCTTATTGCTTATTCTTTCTTTATACGCACACAAATTGCACATAACTAAGGACCCCCTGCACTTCTACTCCCCCCTATTGACAGCAAATACAAGGACGGTTGCAATTCACAACCAGTGGCATGTCCTACAACCCTTACTTATTCCTACCAACCATGCAAAACTGAAGCCCATGCAGCAAATGGTTCGGAGTAGGGATGCACTGAATCCAGGGATTTAGCCTTTTTCAGCAGGATTCGGAACAAATCCTTATGCTTGGCCAAACCAAATCCTAATTTGCGTATTTAAATTAGGGACAGGAAAGGAAATCACGTGTCGCAAAACAAGGAAGTAAAATTTTCCCCACTTTTTCCTTTCCCTCCCCTAATTTGCATATGCAAATTAGGATTCAGCCTAAGCTTTCACAAAGGCTTCAGGGATTCGCAGTGAGCACACAGACATAATATACCTCCCTATAAGTCTGACTTTTACCCTCTATTTGTGTATATATATATATATATATATATATATATACACACACACACACACACACAGCAAACTGAATGCGGAAGGCTCCAATTGGCCTCATATTTATGGCAGGAGGTAAGGACGGGGTTAATCAGAGTTGGAGGCACAACACCATGCTCTGGCACAGGTAAGCCCATGCTGTGGGCAAAAACACCAAACAGTCCTTGGCTAAACATTCCTCCTTCTACCTGTGAGAACCTCTGCTTCATCTCATTAAAGATACTCTGTCTGCAGCTCCATAGCATTCCCTATGGCAAAGGATAAAGAGAAACGGTGACACAAATTCAGCATTAACATAAACATTTCATTTGTACTGGGGAGCTGAAAGATGGGCATAAAACAAGATCAAAGGAAAGTCCTAATTATTACACCCCCCCCCTTTTTTTTTTACCAATGGAACTGGACTTGTAATATAAAAAAAAAAAACCCAGGAGAATAAACTGGAAATCTCAGTAGGTAAGAGAGGAAACAATACACAAAGTTGCCCATCCATATTTTCATGTTTGGTGTTACTGGGCCTTTAAAAGCCACCTACGTGATTGGATGCTTTCCATCACAGTGCTTCACCTTTATGGTAACTTTTAGTATCTTACAAAATGGCTCATTCAAAGTAACTTTTCAATTGGTCTTAATTATTTATCGTTTTCAAATGATTTGCCTTTTTCTTCTGACTATTTCCAGCTTTTTAAATAGGGGTCACCGACCCAGTCTAAAAAACCAAATGCTCTGTAAGGCTACAAATATATTGTTATTGCTACTTTTAATTCCATCTCTTTCTATTAAGGCCTCTCCTATTCATATTCCAGTCTCTTATTCAAATCAATGCATGGTTGCTAGGGGAATTAGGACCCTGGCAACTGGATCGCTGAAACGGCAAATTAGAGCTGCTGAATAAAAAGCTAAATAAGTCAAAAACCAGAAATAATAAAAAATGAAAGCCAATTGCAAATTGTCTCAGAATAGCATGCTTTACGTCATACTAAGAGTTAATTTAAAGGTGAACACTCCCTTATAAAACATGGAGGCAGGTGCTGCACACACCCACTGAGTGTTAAAATTCCAGAAGCAGAGATCCTGGTGTTGTCACTAATGTACATTAAAGGGTTGGTCACAAAGTAAATAAAGTTTCCTCTTCCTCATTCCTGTAATAGGTTTCTGTAAAAATTGCTGACAGTTACAGAACCTTTCAGCAGCTCCGCATGGCCCTTTAACAATCACAGTTTCCACAATGTTCCTGCTGGAATCAGCTTTTGTAGAAACCCCCACACACCGCAGTTATTCTGGCATTACACGTTTGACCAAAACAGGCTCTGTTAAAATGGGATATAATGTGATTTTAAAGGGGACGTTCACCTTTAACTGTTAGTATGACGTAGAGAGAGAGATATTCTGAGTCAATTTGCAATTGGTTTTCATTTTTTATGGTTTTTAATTTATTTAGCTTTTTATTCAGCAGCTCTCCAGTTTGTAATCTCAGCCATCTGGTTGCTACTGGCCAATTCCCCCTAGCAACCATGCACTGATTTGAATAAGATACTGGAATATGAATATGGGAAGCCCGAATAGAAAGACGAATAATAGGGATGCACCGAATCCACGGCCGAACCCCCGAATCCTTCCCGAAAGATTTGGCCGAATACCAAACTGAATCCGAACCCTTATTTCCATATGCAAATTAGGGGTGGGAAGGGGAAAACTTTTTTACTTCCTTGTTTCATGCCAAAAAGTCACGTGATTTCCCTCCCTGGCCCCAATTTGCATATGCAGATTAGGATTCGGTTGGGCCAGGCAGAAGGATTCGGAATTGTGCTGAAAATCCTGGCCGAATCCCAGACAAATCCTGGATTCGGTGCATCCCTAATGAATAATAAACAATATTTGAAAGATGGAAGATAAGAAGTTAATTAAAAAAAAAATATATAAAAAAGAAAGAATGAAGCCCAATTGAAAAGTTGCTTAGAATTAGACATTCTCTGACATACTAAAAGGCGAACTAGCGGTTTAAAAGGCAAAGTTCAGTCCCCACGGTAAGCTCTATTGATTTGCATCCTCTTGTTGCTGGGTTTGATGGGGTCGCTGACCCTCGCACGCATACGTATTATTAAAACGTCACTGTAGAATTTTGAAAAAAGCGAATCAGTAGGATATTGTCCATCTGACAACAAACACAGCACATCTCCATCAGTTGGGGGGCCAAAAGCATATCCCCAGAGACCCCAAAACTAAGAGCCAAGAAGGGGCAGCGGCTCATACAATTTTCTATTTTGCCAGACCGGCTACAACCCAACAGGATCACAAACTAAAATGGCTATAGGGCCACAGTGTCTGCCCCAACCTGAGCTACAGACAGAAGGACGGAGTCACCCAACGAAGGCAAAACGGACGGCACCCTAAAGTTCCAGGGAACGGAGCAAATGTGATTCAAGGTCATCAGGAACACGTCCATTTCCCAGACATACAACAGAAAAGCACTGAAACATCTGCAGCTCTATTTGAACTACATTTCCCAGCATTCAAGGCTGTTGCGCTGGGTTACAATGAAGAAAATAACCCTAGAACTCACCTGGCTCAGGATAATGTGCCTAAATTTGTCTTTTGACTTGGAACAAGAGAGAAACCAGCTCACAAAGAACTTCAGCATTGGGAAATCTGAGCCTCGGAACCAAACTTCATAATGAAGGCGACTGACACGCCGCGAGGACTGTCGGGGGAACGAAATATCCGAATTGAAATCTCATCTTGGCTCCGGAGTAAAACATCCTCATTTGCGACAAACCAGTAGAACGAGAAAAATGAAACTCCGTAGCTGATCCTTCCACTCCGAGGTTTTCTTTTTCTTCTTCTGAAGGAGTTACTTCCCCTTTCTGATTAGAAACAACCTGACTCTTTCCTTATCGGAGAGACTTTGAGCTGATGCCTCCTACATTCATGCTCAATGTCACATAGACTATAAAATGACTCGCCCAGGAAAATCAATGGAGAAGGGATAGGAATCCTATGGGTGGGAAATATGACATTGAGTGCGGAGAACATTGACCCAAATGATACTGCGTATGGTTCTGATGCTCTTTGTTTAGATAAGATTCAGATCGATGGGCGCAAACAAAACGAGACAGGGTAAAATCTACTCTACTTGGGTTTCAACTAGGGATGCACCGAATCCACTATTTTGGATTTGGCCGAACCCCCGAATCCTTCCCGAAAGATTTGGCCGAATACCGAACCGAATCCGAACCCTAATTTGCATATGCAGATTATGGGTGGGAAGGGGAAAACATTTTTTACTTCCTTGTTTTGTGCCAAAAAGTCACGTGATTTAGCTCCCTGGCCGTAATTTGCATATGCAAATTAGGATTTGGATTCGGTTCAGCCAGGCAGAAGGATTCGGCCGAATCTGAATCCTGCGGATAAAGGCCGAATCCTGGCCGAATACCGAACCGAATCCTGGATTTGGTGCATCCCTAGTTTCAACTGAATTTTTTTTCCATATTGGGGATAAATCGATTGATCCCCGGGGGCATCGACAGACCCATCAACATAGTCCTCGTCCAATGGGATTTTCTACTCATGGATGTAGATCTCTGAAACAGCGCCCTCTGCTGACCAAATGATACTGCACATGGTTCTGATGCTCTTTGTTTAGATAAAATTCAGATCGATGGGCGCAAACAAAACGAGACAGGGTAAAATCTACTCTACTTGGGTTTCAACTGAATTTTTTTTCCATATTGGGGATAAAATCGATTGATCCCCGGGGGCATAGACAGACCCATCAACATAGTCCTCGTCCAATGGGATTTTCTACTCAAGGATATAGATCTCTGAAACAGCGCCCTCTGCTGACCAAATGAAACTGCAAGGGAGCAGTAAGATTGAACAAGACATTTCTCAGGGACTTCATTCAGGAAGAAAGGTCACACAGACAAGTTTAATGGCTTGTATAAAGGCCAATAATGATACAGATTACATTATAAAGGCTAAACTGGTGCTTGTAAGTTAATGGCTGACATAAAAAGTAAAAGAGTAGCACATAGGGTGCAGCAAAGACAGTAGATAAGATTCCGGATACACATATTTCCCTATGAGAGCAAATGCCTGTGCTTCACTGATAAGCCCATGAAGACTTCTGGGCCAACTTCATTCCTCTGCTGGCACATGGGCACAAATACCTTACACATAGGAGTGCCAGTGAGTAAGCTGAACAACAATATGTAGCTTTTATAATAATCCATTAGATCATTAGCAAAACTCATACATATTTTGTGTTTCAGGGATTTTTAATATCTAGTTTACCTCCCCATATTATCCACCAGTTTCTGCTTCCCTTCATTCTCTCCCCCCACACCATCATTATCCATCAGCACCACCCAATACATTGTCCAACAGTCCCTTTCTCTACCACCCATCAATATCCATCAGCCCTAGCACCACCCAATATAGTGTCCACCAGACCCTGTCTCTACCACTCCATTATTAGCATTATTATCCATCAGTCCCACACCACCCAATATTTTGTCCACCAGTCACTTTCTCTACCACCTCATCATTATGCATCAGCCCCATGCACCACACAATATATTATCCACCAGTCCCTGTCTCTATCACTACATTATTATACATCAGCCCATGGCACCACCCAATATATTGTCCACCAGTCCCTGTCTCTACCACCTCATCATTATGCATCAGCCCATGCACAACCCAATACATTGTCCACTAGTCCCTTTCTCTACCACCCTGTAATTATCCATCAGCCCCAAGCACCACCCAATGTATTATCCACCAGACCCTGTCTCTACCACTCCACTGTGATCCATCAGCCCGTAGCATCACCCAATATATTGTCCACCAGTCCCTGTCTCTACCACTCCATCATTATCCATTAGCCCAGTGCACCACCCAATATATTGTCCACCAGTCCTTTTCTCTAACACCCTATCATCACTCATCAGTCCCATGCACCACCCAATATATTGTCCACCAGTCCTTTTCTCTAACACCCTATCATCACCCATCAGTCCCATGCATCACCCAATATATTATGCACAAGATACTGTCTCCCCCCCCCATTATGTTATCTGGCACTTCCTGCAACGCCCATAGTAAGCTCCACCATCTCCTGCCTCCCCCACAGTAGTCGGCTCCTATCTCGCTCCCCGTTTATGACCCACCAGCTAGAGTTCTTCATTGGATCAGGTACCCGCAAAGTGCACATGTTTTGGGTAGAAAGTTCCAACTGAATGACTGTGTGGGCAGTTTGAGGGTCAGTGACGGGCACATGTCTGCCCAACTGCATGTGCAGGACTCCCCCAGCTCATGTGCAGGACTCCCCCAGCTCATGTGCAGGACTCCC
>CM044437.1:3655972-3666079 GCA_024363595.1 Xenopus borealis | reverse complement strand
ACCCCAAATCTCCCCCTAACTGACCTTCAGACTGGGCCCCCTTAGCTCATAACAAGGGTGTAACATTCTAATAGAAGAGATGCAGTAGTGTGTGTCAGTGAGTGCAGGAAGGAAGCATCTATTTCTTCAATAAACAAGTCGCGTATCACATTTAAACTGACAAAAAAAAAACCCTGAAAAGGTCAACTTTTGTTCTAAAAAAGAACTTCAGGTTCTTTAGCAATGCTATTGGGATCCTTCAAGGGATTCCATTATGATTTTTAAGCTGCAGATTTTATTTTTTAAATTAAACTGTTTACACTACAAATAATTCGCTCTACAATATAAGATTGCATCCTCAACCTGCAAATGTATTTTTTTTTATTGGTGTGTAGGTGCATCTCAGGTCATGTGCTTTCAGAAAGAGCCAGCACTTTAGGAGGGAACTGCTTTCTGGCAGGCTGTTGTTTCTCCTACTCAATGTAACTGAATGTGTCTCAGTGGGACCTGGATTTTACTATTGTTTGTTGTTCTTAGAGCAGGGGCACACGGGGAGATTTGGTTGCCTGGCTACTAATCGCCTCTTCTTTGGGGTGACAAGCTCCCCTTAGATCTACCAGGCAGCTGTTATCATGTTTTAGGGAGCTGCTATCTGGTTACCTTTCCATTGCTCTAGCTGCTAGCGGGGTAAAGAGAGGGGTGATATCACTCCAACTTGCAGAACAGCAGTAAAAAAAGAGTGACTGGGGCACAAGTCACATGACCAGTGGCAGCTGGGAAACTGACAAAATGTCTAGCCCCATGTCAGATTTCAAAACTAAATATAAAAAAAATCTGTTCTCTTTTGAGAAATGGATTTGAGTGCAGAATTCTGCTGGAGCAGCACTATTAACCGATGTGCTTTGAAATTTTTTTTTTTTACTCATGACAGTATCCCTTTAAGGTTGTGCCCATGTACTTATTGCATTGGCCGGATCACTTTACTATAGGAATAGCACTGGCCCGACAGCCCAATGCTAATGACACCGGCGCTGTAATCCAACTGGGAAGCAGGCAATGTGCTGGCTAATCAATACTACAATATTAATGCCCAAATCACAGAAATGCCCCTGGAGCAATGTTACTTGCCGGTGTAATAATCTCATAGCCAATACTCGGCAGCTGAAAGGCTAAATAATTCATCGGCCGAGAAAAGGGGGTATTTGTCCGAGAGGGGCAGCGGCTATAAAACAAAACAACAAACAATGATACACACAAATACCCGCCGTCGGTTTTATAATCAACCCGTTGGAACCTCTAATGCCGGGCAAGTCCCATTCATTTCCATAATCCGAGAATGGATTAAACCAATTTTCTCTGGTTGAGTTGGTTACATATCCGGCCGTGGGCACAGACATGGGCAGCAAGTAGGGCACAGAGATGGGTATGATCAGTAGCCAGTCCACAGTGGGACATTAGGAAGAACACAAAGACAATGGGAGCCTATGAGAATTGTATTGGCCGGGCAGCCATATGGCACACGCTGTCTGCTCATTGGCTGCCACGGGCACAAATGGAAAGTCTGGAGAGGACGAGAGAACTCACGTGTGAAATTGGGATTTTAAACAAGTTAAAAGAGCAAGGAAATCTGTATAGACAGACAACAATACAGCTGGGGGGGGGGGGGCAGTCTATAAAAGCCACTTGGCACGTGCCCAGATGCCAGTCAATCACACGCGGCATTCTTGTGTGCGAGCATGTGACAAACAGAACAGGTGACGGGGAATATAAATAGCTGCGGATTTCAGGACCCAGCGGCAGAATGTCAGCCTTTGCACCCGCCTTCACCAACTGGTTAACGATGAAACTTAAAAGGGGTTGTACACCTTTAAATGAACTGTTAGTACGATGCAGAGAGGGATATTCTGAGACAATTTGCAATTGGTTTTAATTTTTTATTATTTGTGGTTTTTGACTTATTTAGCTTTTTATTCAGCAGCTCTCCAGTTTGCAGTTTCAGCAGCTATGTGGTTGCTATTAGCGATGCTCCAAATCCAGGATTCAGCCTTTTTCAGCAGGATTACGATTCGGCTGAATCCTTCTGCCTGGCCGAACCGAATCTGAATCCTAATTAGCATATGCCAATTAAGACCAGGGAGGGAAATCACGTGGCTTTTTGCCACAAAACAAGGAAGTAAAAAATGTTTTCCCCTTCCCACCCCTAATTTGCATATGCAAATTAGGATTCGGATTGGTATTCGGCCGAATCTTTCAGGAAGGATTCGGGGGTTCGGCCGAATTCAAAATAGTGGATTCGGTGCATCCCTAGTTGCTAGGGTCCAAATTCCCCCAGCAACCATGCACCGGTTTGAATAAGAGACTGGAATATGAATAGGAATAGAAAGACATGTAATAAAAAGTAGCAATAACAATAAAGGTGTAGCTTTACCGAGCATTTGTTTTTTTCTTTAGCTGGGGTCACTGACCCCCCCCCCTCCCCCCATTTGAAAGCTTAGAAGATTAATTGAAAAGTTGCTTAGTACCGGCCTAGAAGGTGAACTGCAGCTTTAATGCATTGAGCAAAGTGACAGCTCTATTTTTTATATTTATGTATTAATTTATTTTGTGGGTGGGTTAAAGGGGATATAAACCCAAGAGAAAATGTAATTTGAAGCAACCTTTGCAATATTCACTGCTGTGTTTGTTCCTTTCTACTCGTGGGTTGGGCCAAGGTGAAACACAGAGGCATGGCTCAAGCTGGGCTCCTCCCCTTTTGGTGATGTAATAGCACTGGCTGTTAAGGTGGCCATACACAGGCCTATAAAAGCTGCCGAGTGACTGAGTCAGCAGTTTATTGGCCCGTGAGTGGGGCTTCCCCAATCGATATCTGGGCGAAAGTCGCTGCTGCGGTCCCGCGATGCGACTTCCCGTATCTGCGTCATTCTGATCCGATCGTTGGGCCCTAGGGCCCACGATCGGATCAGCCCAACATCACCCACCTCAATATGGTGATATCGGAGAGAGATCCGCTCGTTTGGCGACATGGCCACCTTTAGCCTGCGGTAGATGATCCCGCCCATATACGGGTCATCAGAGGGGAGTCAGGTCAAGGTCATAAAGTAGAGCAGGCTTTTGGTGGGAAGTAATAGGAAAGGGTCTGATTCATCACTAACTCTCTGCACTGCTGACTGACTATGAAACAATGGAGCGGAAAACTACTGACTATGAAACAATGTAGCAGAAACCTGCTGACTGTGAAAAATGTAGCACACACCTTCTGACTGTATGAAACAACGTAGCGGAAAACTACTGACTATGAAACAATGTAGCAGAAGCTTCTGACTGTATGAAACAATGTAGCAGAAACTACTAATGTAGCAGAAACTTCTGACTTTATGAAACAATGTAGCAGAAATCTTTTGCCTGCATGAAACAATATAGCAGAAAACATCTGACCGTATGAAACAATGTAGCAGAAACCTACCGACTAAGAAACAATGTAGCAGAAACCTTCTGACTGTATGAAACAATGTAGCAGAAACCTGACTTTAGGGTTGGAGCAGACGGGGAGATTTAGTCGCTTGGCGATTAATCGCCTCTTCTGAGATGCGACAATCTCCCCGAACTGCCTGCTCCCTTCCCACCGCCTGTTTGAATGAAAAAACGCCAGCGCCAATGCACTTGCAGCGTTTTGATTGCCAGAATCGCCCAAAGTTTCCTTGCTAGGCAACTTTGTGCGAAATCGAAGCGCCATGGGTGCATTAGCACTGGCGTTTTATCATTCAAACTAGGCAGCGGGAAGGGAGCAGGCAGTTCGGGGAGATTGTCGCATCGCAGAAGAGACTGCCTCTCTGTCACAACCTTTATGAAACAATGTAGCAGAAACCTTCCGACTATGAAACAATGTAGCAGAAACCTTCTGACTATGAAACAATGTAGCAGAAGCCAGTTGATAAATTTGGCTTCGACAGTGGGTTATAATTGGCAGGCTAACATTTCGGTTTCCAATAAAAATTCACATTTGGAGTTCCTCTTCTGCCTCTTTCCAGCTTTCAAATGGGAGGGTCACTGACCCCAGCAGCCAGAACACTGGGTCATTGTTTTTCTTTTTACTCATTTTCCATTCAGTCCCCCCATCTATTCATCTTCCTGCCTCTCACTCACACAGCTGCCAGGTTGCTAGGGAAACCGGACCCTAGCAACCAGCCAGCTGTTAAAATTCCAAAGTGAACAAAAGGCTAAACATGTTTCAATCATGCTAAAAGTTCATTTAAAGGGCAACTTCTCCTTTAACAGAGCGCAGTGTTTTTTTGTTTTTTTTTCCTCCTCTCGTTACTTATCATGCATGACTACAGGAGGCGTGTGCGTGTATCACATGTATCACGTGTATCACATACCTGAGCTGAAGGAAAGAAAAAAACACACTTTTATAGGAAAAGGAGGAGACACAAAAACAAAGAAGGGAAAGAGGAATCCTGCCTTCTCTTTTCATAACAATCTGAGAAGGCCTGGTTTTGGTTTTCCTGCACTTAGTAAACGTACCCCATTCTGGTGTTTATGTTTGATGTATTCACTCCCTATTGTACAGAAATGCCTGTCTGACTGGGGCTGCACTGGAAATAACACAGCCGTGCGCCAGTCCGACTCGGCTGTAGTTAAAATCCCACAAGAGTTAAAGGGATAATGTCATGGGAAAACATGTCTTTTTCAGTTAATAGTGCTTCTCCAGCAGAATCCTGCACTGAAATCCATTTCTCAAAATAGCAAACAGATTTTTATATATTTCATTTTTAAATCTAACATGGGGATAGACATATTTTCAGTTTCCCAGGTGCCTCCAGTCATGTGACTTGTGCTCTGATTAACTCAAATCACTCTTTACTGCAAGTTGGAGTGATATCAACCCCCCCCCCCCCCAGCAGCCTAACAACAGAACAATGGGAAGGTAACCAGATAACAGCTCCCTAACACAAGATAACAGCTGCCTGGTAGATCTAAGAACAGCACCCAATAGTAAAACCCATGTCCCACTGAGTACTATTCAGTCACATTGAGTAGGAGAAACAACAGCCTGCCAGAAAGCAGTTCCCTCCTAAAGTGTTGGCACAAGTCACATGACCAGGGGCAGCTGAGAAATTGACAATATGTCTAGCCTCATGTCAGATTTCAAAATAAAATATAAAAAAAATCAGTTTGCTCTTTTGAGAAATGGATTTCAGTGCAGAATTCTACTGGAGCAGCACTATTAACTTTGAATGTTTTCCCATGACAGGATCCCTTTAACCCTTTAGATACTGGCTGTCTAACAACACCATGAACACGGTTGTCTGGCCCCACTTAAAGGGGTTTTCACCTTTGCGTTAACTTTTAGTATGTTATACAATATCCTGTTCTAAGCAGCTTTTCATTTGGTCTTTTTTTTAAAATCGTTTTTTAATTGTTTGTCTCCTTCTTCCGACTCTTTCCAGCTTTCAAATGAGGGTCACTGACCCCATCTAAAAAACAAATGCTCTGTAAGGCTACAAATGTATTGTCATCGCTACTTTTTATTCCTCGTCTTTCTATTAAGTCCCTCTCCTATTCATATTCCGGTCTCTTGTTCAGATCAGTGCATGGTTGCTAGGGGAATCTGGACCCTAGCAACCAGATGACAGATTACAAACTGGAGAGCTGCTGAATAAAAAGCTAAATAAGTTAAAAACCATAAAAAATGAAAACCAATTGCAAATAGTCTCAGAATATCCCTCTCTACGCCATACTGACAGCTGATGTAAAGGAGAACAACAGCTTTAAGAATTAAACATGAGCAACTTCATCGGTGGGAGCAGTAGTCCAGCAACAGCCGGAGGGCACCCTTAAAGGTGTAACACTGGAGGAAACAAGGCGAGTGCCCCTTCAGAAGTTCATGAACTACAACTCCCAGAATCCTCTTAGAGTATTATTGACAACAAAGATAACAGCGAAGTAGATGCCCCCCTCACACACACAGCAGCTGAGAGCAGCAGAGGACCGCGGCCCTCCCTCACCTCTTTGGGCACCAGCTGGCTCTCTTCTCCAGGCCTCATATCCGTGGGCAGTGAGATCGGGGCAGGCTCAGAGTCGGCAGGGCATGCTGGGAAGACCGCCGCTTCCCTCTCTTCCACTACATGGGACGCAGCGCAACGGAGTTCTCTGCCAGGAGCAGACGCAATCAATGGAGAAATGGCCGCCGGGAAGTCTCGCGAGAAGGCGCTGGCATCACTTCCGCACTCAGGACTTAGGAGGAAGCGTTACCATGACCACGAAAAGCTTAAAAAGGAGTAGCAACATGGCCGCGCTATTTGGCTGCTCTCTTTGGGTTTAGAGAAAAATTACTGAGCTGGGCTGTCTGCAGTATGATAGTTTGTATCTAGACCATAGATTGAACGGAAGCTTAAAAAAAAAAAAAAAAAATTCTGCAAGTAGCACAGCTATTTTGACCACGCCCATTTTTTGGCCGCACCCCCCAATTACCATGTTCGTTTTACAAAATTTGGCAGAATATGAAAGTTTGAAAATATTTCTCCTGTTACAATTACTTATTTTCTTATCTCAAAAGTGTTACAAGATATCTTATTTGCACCTGTTAGCTGTTCTGGGCTCTCTGCCAAAAGCCAATTAAGTTAGAAACTTTGTTTCTTTTTCTGGCTGTTCAGTGCAGAGAAAAGAGTGACTTTCCAGTACAAAAGAGGGACTCTCCATCCAAAAAAGGGACAGTTGGAAGGTATGATCTAGATAGACCATGCCTTAAATGAAAAAGGAAACAAAAAAATAAAATCCCATTTTTACTTTCTTAAAGGGATACTGCCATGGGAAAATTTTTTTTTTCAAAATGCATCAGTTTATAGTGTTGCTCCAGAAGAATTCTGCATTGAAATCCATTTCTCAAAAGAGCAAACATTCATTTTGAAATCTGACATGGGGGCTACACATATTGTCAATTTCCCAGATGCCCCAAGTCACGTGACTTGTGCCCTGATAAACTTCAATCACTCTTTACTGCTGTACTGCAAGTTGGAGTGATAGCACCCCCTCCACCCCAGCAGCCTAACAACAGAACAATGGGAAGGTAACCAGATAACAGCTCCCTAACACAAGATAACAGCTGCCTGGTAGATCTAAGAACAGCACTCAATAGTAAAAACCAATGCATTGCATTCAGTGGCCCCGGCCACCAATATTTTTTTTAAACTTGATCATTAATGGTGGGCCCTGATGCAATTTTTTTTATTTATAGGGGGGCCCTGACCACCAATGATTTTTTCATTATAAGGGGACCCTGACCACCGGCGCCATCTTCAGCGCTTCTGGAATCTTCAGTAAGTAAGTGGTGCATCGGTGCATATTCCGTTCCCAAACAGCTGCGCGTGTGCTGAAAGCCATGGAAATTGCCAGAAGATTCCTGGAGTGGTGAAGATGGCAACCATGAGCTCCGCTGCACTGATTCTGCATTGAGGGGTAATTAAGACTTATGGGCATTTACAGGTATTAACACTTGTGCAGGGGGAACAGGGAGGGGGGCGGAACATTTTCAATAGTAAAAATCAATGTTAAAAGTCCAAGACTTAAAGGACACGTGGATCTTTAACATTGATTTTTAAAGGACACGTGGATCCTTCTCGTCAGTTCTGCTGACTCTACAAAAGACTTAAAGGAAAACTATACCCCCCGAACAATGTAGGTCTCTATAAACAGATATTGCCTAAAACAACTCATATGTAAAACCCTGCTTCGTGTAAATAAACCATTTTCATAATAATACACTTTTTTAGTAGCATGTGCCATTGGGTAATCATAAATAGAAAATTGCCATTTTAAAAAATAAGGACAGCCTCCTGGGATCCTAGGATCCAACGGTGCACACAAACATACCAAACAAACTATAAAGTTAGGTCACACGAGCCAATTAACAGACAGAGTTCTGTCTTTTGCTTCAACACTTCTTCCTGTTACAGTTAGAGTTGAAATATTTCTGGTCAGGTGATCTCTGAGGCAGCACACAGACCATCGTGAAATGGTGGTTCAAGGCAAGAGATGTAAAAGGGCAATATTTACTTAAATATATATACCAGGTAGGTAAGATTCTTTAATATGTCACTTGATTTGATATAAACTATCTGTTGCTCAAAAATTCATTTTTGGGGTATAGTTTTCCTTTAAGCGCAAAGTGATTTTTATCTATCTTTCATTTTCAATAGTAAGTGGGTATGGTTCTCCTTTAAAGGGGAATTCAACCCCCCTTGGCACAAAACTCCCCACCATCTCCCCCCAGGCCAATGCCCCAAACTTGTTACGTACCCCTTCTTCTAGGTCCTCTCCAGCGAAGTTACCAGGCGCCATCTTCCCCCGAAGGGGTCTTCTTCCCGGATCCGTCGGTGTCTTCGGACGCATGCGCAGTAGGAGGCATTTGCTGGTGCGGATCTACTGTGCATGTGCCGAAAGTCAGGAAGTTTCCAAAAACAGAAATTGGAAAACTTTGTAGATCCGCACCGGCTAATGCCTCCTACTGCGCATGCGGATCCAGGAAGAAGACCCCTCGGGGGAAGATGGTGCCTGTGACCTCCGCTTGAGAGGACCTAGAAGAAGGGGTAAGTAACAAGTTAGGGGCACTGGCCGTGGGGGGAGGTAGGCTGGGGGAAGGAGGGAGGAGGGCCTACTCAGGGACTGGGAGGTGAGTTTAGCGCCAAGGGGGTTGAATTCTCCTTTAAATGGAGGAGCTGGGTTGCATGTGGGTTGGGTGAGGACAGGTACCCATATTTTCCCTCCCTCCTCATCCTCTCATTGTTTAGCCAGTGAATGGGCATGGACATCAAGTGCCCTATTTTGGCATATAAACAAGATGTTGGCATGATGTAAAGCTTGTCCTAATAACAGTGCCCACAAAATATCACCTGCCTGCTCGCTGTGATTGTGAATTACAAGACCTAAAGGGCACCTGCTGGGGCAAAATTGTACCACCAACCAAAGGTGCAGGCTGATAGACCCCGCATTCCGGTTGGGGGTTTCACTATTTCTTTTTTTTTAAAATGCCCCTCGCCAGCGCTAGCAGTCTCGCTCCGAGAGGGAGCTACCAGAGCGAGCAGCCGTCTCCCCACAAGCGCGCGTCTTACTTACGTCACGCGCATGCGCAGTGGCCAGAATTGTGACAGCCCTTTGGTTGGGGGTACAATTTTGCCCCAACAGGTGCCCTTTAAAGGAGAATTCAACCCTTTAGCTAAAGAAAAACCCGTATCCCCACCCCCATAGACCCCCCCCCTCGGGAAATGCCCCTAACTTAGGCGTAGGCACAGTTGGAGCAATTGAACGGTTTGCAAAATGGACAGAAATTGATGAAGTGCTGGAAGAAGACCTGGAAGATGTCTGTGTGGAACTCCAATGCCTGAATCTATGCTGAGGGGTAAGTAAAAAGTTCTTAAGGTGACAGGCCCCTTTTAATCACAAAGTTTAGGGGGGGCATGAGGGGTTTTTGTCAATCATTTCTCATTGTACCACTGAACCTGAGTTTCGGGCTCATATTCTATCAGTCATATATGCTGTTTTCTTGCCCCAGAATAAAGTTGGTCACACCCCGTGTCCAATCCATAAAAACTGCCTATAGAATCCCTATTCACTCAGTGTAACTCCTGCCATCACAGTCCGGTCCAGTACTGATCAATTTATCTCATTTCGGGCACATCATGTCATTTGCTCTTATCTCCGTGTTCTGCGACCCCTGAAACTCTCTCCTGTCACTGAGACCCCCCAGACGTTCTTTATTCCGCACTAACGTCCCGCTGCCCACGCGCCTCGGCGCCTTGACCCCTCCCTGACCCTCATCCCATCCCTCATTGAACTTCTCACCCCGACTGGATGGAGGCAGTGTGACGTCACGGGCGAGTGGAATCCTGGGACTGTGAGTTGCCGTTGCCAAGTGAGTGCTGGGGGCAGAGGGTCGCAGCGTTCTTCTTCTCAGGGTTAAAATGTGTGCCCCAGTGCGGTACTTTATCATGGGGGTCAGGGGGTACTGCAGCAGGACTGTGGGATAAGCTGGACAATGTGTGACCCCTGGGGGTCGGCGGGACATTGTCAGGAAGGCCAGTAGGTAATGGGGGGCAGGTAGTAACACTTGGTTGTGAGTTTGGGGGGGGGGGG
>CM044437.1:3512754-3523579 GCA_024363595.1 Xenopus borealis | reverse complement strand
CAGCAGGAACAGTCCCTAAGTTTGCTCATAGTCTGTACAGAGAGATCCCATAAAACGTTGATGCGGCTTGCATTATAATTTTGGAGTTTGGTTTTATTGTTCCTTTAACTTCGGCAGGTTCTGGAGCGCCGCAGGCAGAGGGGAAGTGCAATTGTCCTGCAGTCTCACATTGGGAGAGTTGCTTGGAAACGCCATGGCTCACAGTCGCTCGCTATATTTTATACAATTTTTATGTTCCAAATACCTTCCTTTCCATTATTTTTATGCAAATACATCTGAGTGGAAGAATGACTAATTGTCCTGGTTATAAAAGAAAACTACTCTCAACAGAATAAGAGCAGTTATTCCCTAATCATTCTTTTTTTTTTTCTAGGCAATATTTTACTGTTTAAAAAAAACCCTGTGATACTGTAGCTGAGTATGCTGGGAGTTGTAGATCTGCAATACCTTCTTATGGTTTATGATGGGACAGTCCTGTATATATATATATATATATATATATATATATATAAAACATATATATATATATATATATATATATAAAAACACAAGAACTGGTGTATAGAGTGCAGCTCAAGGCTATCTAAGATATCACAGTCTAGGATTTTAATGTAAACAGCCTTGAGTTCATTTTAATCCATTAGTAATCGAGAAAATCTACTACATTTCTGTAATTAAAGGCAAATGTAAAAGTCTGCTGCCCATTAAGAACTGCCGTTGTTTGAATGAGAACAAGATTCTGTTCCCCCCCCTTAATTAAACAGAGCAGGGGTTTGTTCTTATCCTCGACCCTCTGCTCCTAAAATCCGCAATCACCATAGAGAGAAAGAGGCGCCACAGGAGTGTGGGGATTATTTATTTCCTTCTCTCTGTGCTGCCTGTGCTCTCAGGCAGAGTATACAAGAAGGGGTTTTGTTATATTGGCGGGATTAAATGTGAGGAGGAGTCAGGGGTGAAGTCTTAGTGGAATGTGGGTGTGACTTGGGCAGAGCAGGGGGTATCTTGTAGTTCAGCAACCTCAGGGGACTTAGGGTTAAAGGAGAAGGAAAGGCTAAAACTAAGTAAGCTTTATCAGAAAGGTCTATATAAATACACCAGTAAAGCCTCAAAGTAATGCTGCTCTGAGTCCTCTGTCATTAGAAACACAGCATTTCTTTCCTTCTATTGTGTCACATGGGCTTCTGTATCAGACTTACTGTTTTCAGCTCCTCCAGGGCTAGGGCTTGAGCATGCTCAGTTTGCTCCACTTCCCCCTCCCTTCTGTAATCTGAGCCCAGAGCTATAAGTGAGCATGGAGAGATTTAGACAGGAAGTGATGTCACACCAAGCTAATATGGCAGCTGCTACCCTAATCAAACAGAGAGCTTCTAGAGCTTTTTACTCAGTTATGGTTAAACATTATACAGAATAAATATGGCATTCTAGCTTGTACTAGTGCAGCTAATCTATTGGCAATAAAAGCCTCCGTAGCTTCCCTTCTCCTTTAAGAGAACTAATCCCTAGGTTATGGTTTTTAATGCCTTTCAGCGTCCCCAGATCAAGCCGCGGATGAAACATGGTCTGGGCGCAATTAGCATTTTTCTTTGACGGTAATTATTGTCAGACAGCCAATCATTTGGGGAGGGATGCGCTACTTATAGTATCAGCACGGCCGGCGGCATGACAGCCATCATCATCATCATCTTTGAGCAGATTTTGCATTGGAAATGAGAGGTGGGGTCGGCATGGCAACCTTTAGCAAGTTCTTTGCATATTTAGCAACGCCGGCTGCACCCCAACAAGGGATAATCCCTGAACGCTGACGGGAGCTGCATTTTAGCGCCGCTAATCTCCTCGTTAAAGGGGGATTTTGTGCGGCGCAATGCGAGTACATTGGCTCCTTATTAATAGTCACAATAATATGCATTTAATTGGGGGCACTAAAATATCCCATTGAATACAGATTTGCCTGGGGTTGCGTTTATCTGTGTTTTACAGCAGGGTTCCCCAACCACCGGGCTGCGCCTCTTACCGGGCCACGGACAGTCCTGGACTGGGTCAGGGGAGCTTAGCCTGAAACGAACGAGACGCTCTGAATTTGACGCCGGCACTCACTGATTGGACGCAGGTGCACCCAGATTGGACTCCGTTGTGCTAGATTGGACGCCGGCACGTCGAATTGGATGCCGACCCCCTCCTGACCCCCGCCGACCCCACAACTGACTCCCCAGTCCTTGAAATAAATTTTTTGCCTGGATACCGGTTTCCTCTTGTCCATTGCCAGGGGGCGTGGCAGGAATTGTAGTTGGGGGGGGGGGTCCAGTTTCCGAAACTCAAATCTAACTTGTAACCCAGATTTCTTACCTGCCAGACCCAAAGCTGTCTTATTGGAAACCCAACTTGCTATCTGCCAGCCTCCATGAAACTGAAGGTGATGTCATCATAAACCAGAAGTGACATCATCACCAACTTGACATGACATCATTAGTAGCTGTGAGATAAAGTAGTACCATTTGAGACCCAACCCTTGACCCATACCTGCATCTACGACTCCCTCCTGCTTTTCTTCTGGGTGCCTGACCCAATGGAGGGCTTTCGCAGTAAGAATATTTTTCATCCAAACAAGTACTGCCCACAAGTGATAGGCCACGCCTCTTCTGGAAACCACAGTTAATTGTGACTGCAAGCAAGTCAAAAGGAAGCCCCGCCCCCGATACACTAGAAAGGGCAGATAAGTCTGACTATGTCTTATATAAATATATATTATTATTTAAATTTGGACCACTATAGGTCAACATCTGGCCTATCACAGCTCAGTATGCAAATGAAGGGGTGCAGGGAGTTGGACAACATCTAGAAGACAAATAATTACCAGTCGCATAACAGTAACCCAGAGCAGTGCTGGAAAATACAAGTTTTAAATCGGTTTGTTACAAAAAAAGGGGAAAAAAACAAGAAAAAGCAATTACAGTTTCAATTCAAGTCTTTTTTCCTTTAACTGCCTGAAACGTTATCTGAATCTCTCTTAAATTTCCTCTTGATCTCCTGTCTCCTCCGCGGATGAGAAATTCATCTCCTCTCTTCTTTCTTTATCCCCAGTTATTTCTCTCTGAGACACAAGAAAGGAATCAGTTATCCTCTTAACACTGCGAAATGGTATTTGTTTAAAGGAACACATTCCCAATTTATAAGCAGTACTGAATGAGGGTATAGCTTGTTGTGTGCCCAGAACATTCCTTCTCTGTATATTTGTATTTATACATATGGGAGGAGGTGCCATATTGATTCCCTTAGACAGTACAGTATGAGGGTATAGCTTATTGTGTGCCCAGAACATTCCTTCTCTGTATATTTGTATTTATACATATGGGAGGAGGTGCCATATTGATTCCCTTAGACAGTACAGTATGAGGGTATAGCTTATTGTGTGCCCAGAACATTCCTTCTCTGTATCTATATTATAAAGTACATCAGCTTCTCAATGTAATACAATATTCCAGGAAATACAGTCTATCTCTGGTATCAGGGTTTGCCAGGCTATTGATCCTGATAATATTTACCACTTACGATCTCACACATGGAATATTCCTGCTGCTGCTGTGAATCAGCCATAACAATGTGATACGTTTAGCGCCTCCCCCCTCACACAGACATAAACATTCCTGCTCCGATGCGCTTTTCAGCTGCTGGATATTTGTTTTGACAGCTCTACTGTAAACTCTCCAGAAATTAAATTCCCCCCTTAGCTCATGTGAACACAGTGACTGTTATATTACAGGGGAAAGATACATAAGTCTGGCAGCTCTGACCCCTCATACATAGGTATTCCATGTACTAAGCACAATTCAGCAGGAACAGTCCCTAAGTTTGCTCATAGTCTGTACAGAGAGATCCCATAAAACTATGTCACATAGGTATTCCCTGTACTAAGCACAATTCAGCAGGAACAGTCCCTAAGTTTGCTCATAGTCTGTACAGAGAGATCCCATAAAACTATGTCACATAGGTATTCCCTGTACTAAGCACAATTCAGCAGGAACAGCCTCCCGTAGTTTGCTCATAGCAAGGGTGACAAAGGTGCTCAATAGAAAGTTACTAAGCAATTTAAAGGGAATGAAATATAAGATGTAAATTCTGAACTGTGCTGAAAGTTTACTTTCTTTCCGATTGATTTTCCTTTCCATTGTTTTCCCAACACTCTGGCCGTAAACATGTTTGATTTGGAGCCGCGGGGACAAGCTCTGCTTTATAAATACAACATCCACTTATCAATTAATGCAGTGGGAATATGAATCCTTCTCTTTAGTCGGCATGAAAAGAATATTAATTGGCAGAAAGAGCTTTTTTCCCCCTCGTATAATTGTATTATTGGTGCAGCCGGCTTTGCCTCAGGTACATTTATTGATGACTCTCAGCTACTTTCTGTCTCAGTCGGACTCGGCCTGGCCCAGTGCTTATACATTATTAATGCACCCTATGGGGCAAGCAACAAGCCACCTCAACTCCTGCATTATATTTATTAACAAGGAGGAGAAGATATTTCCTTGGCCTATGTAATTAATATGTGACTATTGGATGGGGAACACACAAGGCCATTGGAAATGTAATTAATTAATGCAGGAAAGCGGCTCGTTAGCAACGGGGTTATCATTAACATCAACACCACAGTGTAAGACTAGACTATTCCTGATGTCAACATCCATCAAGTTCAGCCTTTTCTATGATTAGACTTCTGATTGATCTGGAGGAAGGAAGAAAACCCCATGTGATGCTCAGGCTCCAAAGCAGAAGAACTTGACTTGAGTAACTGAAAAATTACAACCTTTGCAGGACTAGACCTTCCAGCAGCCTATCAGTACATGAGTGTATTTACAGAGTTGGATAAATACCAGCAGACTTGCCAATTCTCATGGTATGAATAATTGACATGCAGTCTCCTATTGAGTTGAGCTGTGTTGATGGGACAAGGACCATCTTGTAACCAAAAGATTAGAACTTTTGCAGGACTAGATCTTCCAGCAGCCTATGGGCACATGAGTGTATTTAAAGAGTTGGATTTATATGAGTAGACTCATGGTGTAAATAATTGCACATTCAGTCTCCTATTGAGTTGAGTTGTGTTGATGGGACAAGGACCATCTTGTAACCAAAAGATTAGAACTTTTGCAGGACTAGATCTTCCAGCAGCCTATGGGCACATGAGTGTATTTAAAGGGTTGGATTAATATGAGTAGACTCATGGTGTAAATAATTGCACATGCAGTCTCCTATTGAGTTGAGTTGTATTGATGGGACAAGAGCCATCTTGTAACCAAAAAATCAAAACCTTTGCAAAACTAGATCTTCCAGCAGCCTATCCATGCATTATTGTATTTACAGGGTTGGATAAATACAGTACTAGTAGACTTGTCTAATCTCATGGTATAAATAATTGACATGCAGTCTATTGAGTTGAGTTGATGGGACAAGAACCATTTTGTAACCAAGAGTTTAGTTACCCTTTAATTATACATAAAGAGTTTTGCTGATCAACACAACAGAGTTTCAGACTTCTCCAGTCAGCAGTGCAGTTCAGATATAGGAAAATTAAGACTGCTCTTGTGGATCTTGGGTTTATTTTTAGAATCCCTGCCGTAAAGCAACACAATGCTGCTGTTAAGTTTCCAGAAAGGAAGTAGGGTAAGTAGGTATGATGCAGACAGGGACTTTCAAAGAAATTAGGCTGTTGATCTTATACCTTTTACCCTGTGAACTAAAACTGCTTTCTGGTTGCTAAGAGCTTTTTGTCCTTAGTTACCAGGTCTTGAAATTGCTGCTAAAAAAAAGTGTATAGAGATGTTTCAGGGGCATCTGTTTCTGTATCTGCGGTGGGAATGTGATGCTGACGGCTCCAGATGGCTTTAATTCAAACGCGTTGCCAAGAGCCGGGCATCGGCGGCCATATCAGGTCAGGGCAAAATATGTTCATTATAAATATTAAACTCCGTTCTGCTTGTAAACCAGGCTCTGTGCTACATGGAAGCCCGACCTTCAGCCTCCTTCACAGCACTCAGGATTTTATTTGCATCCAATATATTTAATGCTGCCACTTAATCAGTATGTTGTACAGCGCTGCGGCCAATGTTGGTACTTTATATATAACAGAGGCTGCATATCCTGTATGTAAATCATTTGCACACTCACTTTATTTGCCCAGAAATGTAGAAAGGCACTTGGGGGTTGCCCAGCTCCGCCATGACGTTATCCAGCAAATGTCCAGTGGGGGGTTAAGCCACACCTCTATTGAACCTGCCGCTGTAAGACCCTTGAGTGCCTTTCATAAAAACAGGGACCACCTCTATTATGTTTGGATTCTGCTGAATAGAGAATCCTCCACCCAGAACCAAATTCACATAAGAATATTTGAGCAAAACCCAAAAAAAGTATTATCCCCTTACTTTATCCAGTCACATGACTTAAAGGGTCCTATCAGGTGACAGTTCAGAGTTCAGGATCCGAAAGCCAGCATAAATGTCTTGGGATTTGGCCGGATCCCAGATGATTCCTGGAATTGATGCCTCCCTATATTGCAGTGAAACGTTAGTAGTGGAGTGGACATTAATTGTGTCTAGCCACTCCCCTGATCCACCCACTTTCTGCTGAGCCTCGCCTCTTTCTGCTACCTTTATCAATGCAGTTCTGGAAGTTTTGTTGTTCAATACAACTCAATTTCAGAAAGGGTGCTGTGTATAAATCATGATGCTTTGCACCCATTTATTTGCACTTTGCACACATTTATTTGCACTTTGCACTCCTTTATTTGCACTCCTTTATTTGCACTTTGCACACATTTATTTGCACTTTGAATGCATTTATTTGCACTTTGCACTCATTTATTTGAACTTTGCACACATTTATTTGCACTTTGCACTCATTTATTTGCACTTTGCACACATTTATTTGCACTTTGAATGCATTTATTTGCACTTTGCACTCATTTATTTGCACTTTGCACTCATTTATTTGCACTTTGCACTCATTTATTTGCACTTTGCACACATTTATTTGCACTTGTTTATTTGCACTTTGCACACATTTACTTGCACTTTACACTCATTTATTTGCACTTGTTTATTTACACTTTGCACACATTTATTTGCACTCCTTTATTTTCACTTTGCACCCTGCCCAGGCCCAGAAAAGTAAAATGAAGCAGTGGGTTCCTTATCTCGGGGGGCACCACGTGAGCAGACGGTAGATCAGTGGTTTAGTATGCAGAGCGTAAGGCCGGGGATAAAATATCCCCTCTCTAGTAGACAGGATAAAATTCCTCCCGGTATCTCCCGACATTCTATCCAGACATTCCCATTCTGCTCATGCTATCACCTTGTTAGCAGGATTGTAGCGGCGCTGCTCTTACATCTGTAATTTCCTTTGTAGTGTTGGGTCACAAGAACTGCTTAGCCTTATATTTATCTCATCCAAAACCCCCCCGGGAGTCTCCTCTAGAGATATACGTGTATGAAGGATCCCACTAAGTACACTGGCTGTATATACTGTATCAGAATCATCCAATGTATCCAGGACCTCAGTTTAAAGGATATGTAAACATTTAAAATAAATAAATGTAAAATTGATGAGGGCGGCTATTCAAAGAAATTCAGTCATTTACATTCATCTATTCTTTTTCTTTCCAGGATATTAAGGGATACGTGTACTGTTAATATGAATGAATTTTGTTCCAACAGCGCCACCTGCTGGTCAGTTTCCCACCATTCTGACCACCAAGTAGTCAAGGAAGTTGTCAGGAGAAAGAAAGAGGCTGATGTTCTTCTGCTTAGGAAAGATGTGAGAAAGGATTCTAATTGTTTTCCTAAGAAGAAAAAGGAAGTTGTGAAGAAGAAGAAAAAGGAGGTTGTGAAGAAGAAGAAAAAGGAAGTTGTGAAGAAGAAGAAGAAGAAGAAGAAGAAAAAGGAGGTTGTGAAGAAGAAGAAAAAGGAAGTTGTGAAGTAGAAGAAGAAGAGGAAAAAGGAGGTTGTGAAGAAGAAGAAAAAAGAAGTTGTGAAGAAGAAGAAAACTGAAGTTGTGAAGAAGAAAAAGAAGAAGAAAAAGGAAGTTGTGAAGAAGAAGAAAAAGGAAGTTGTGAAGAAGAAGAAGAAGAAGAAAAAGGAGGTTGTGAAGAAGAAGAAGTTGTCAGGAGAAAGAAAGAGGCTGATGTTCTTCTGCTTAGGAAAGATGTGAGAAAGGTTTCTAATTTTATTCCTAAGCAGAAGAACATCAGCCTCTTTCTTTCTCCTGACAACTTCCTTGACTACTTGGTGGTCAGACTGGTGGGAAACTGACCAGCAGGTGGCGCTGTTGGAACAAAATTCATTCATATTAACAGCACATGTATCCCTTAATATCTTGGAATGGAAAAAGAATAGATGAATGTAAATGACTGAATTTATTAGAACATCCTCCCTCGTCAATTTTACATTCAATTACTTTAAATGTTTATTTATCTTTTAAGGGGGATGATGAGAAATCACCTGCCCATTGAGTGACAAAGGACCCAAAATGACCTTGAACCTTGGGAAGTGCACACGACAGGGCCCACCAGGATTGATTCAATCGCATGTTTCACCACTGCTTAGAAATCGGTGCAGTCTGCAGCATGCGCTTCCTCTGAATCCTCTGCGTTCCAGCATGTGGGTTTCCATCGGAGGAGACACGACCTTATCTGTGTGTATAGGAGAATTTAAGGGGGTTGTATTCCACCTCCCACCCACCAGCCGAATTGGGGGCTGGGAAAGGGTTAAAATCGCAGCCTCAGCTAAAGGGATTCAGATCAGACTCATGAAGGACGTTCCCATTTTTGATGTGTTTTTTTGTTGCCAAAGTCACGGAGCGAGGAGACCGGCTCTGCATTCTGAGCAGCGGATTTGTATGCGAGTTGCATGTTGCGGTTGCGACTCCTGGGGTAGGTGCGCGGGGGGTTCTCATTGGCACACAACTCCCGGGGGGCTCGTCTCTCTCTCTCTAATGTGAGTTCTAACCTTCTGGGAAGTCTACTGAAAACTGGAATTATAACTGTACCTCCATTAGCCAAAGAACCAGAGTATGGGGGGTCTCTTGCCCCCCCATCACATAGAGGCACCTACATGTAGATTTGTAGAGTTCCATTTTACAGTGACAATATAAATGTAGCTGTATTCTGCTTCCCTGGAGTTTGCTGCCACTGCTCCCACTGGATATGAAATTCCTTTATTAATATAATGTCATGGGGCAGCGGGGCCACTTACTCAAACATGACTGAGGCAGGGGCCCTGGGATATGTGGGGCCCCCCAGTCTGAAGCTGGATAATGTCATGAGAAAGTGGCTCCAGGTCTAGGAGCCCAACCAATCAGAACCTGTACTTCCAGGTTACTGCAGCAAGGGCCACTTCATGCCCAAGGGGGCCACATTAATTAGCCCATTGCTCCTATGAGCCCCCTGGTAATGCCAACAGATAAACTAGTGTGTGTTCTAATTGGGTAGGAGAGTTGGCACCACTATATATATTATATACAGTATATATTCACTATATTCACCCAGACAGGATCCGCTCTCTCACTATAACTGAGCAGGTGCTGTGTTTCTACCTATGGCTTTCAGGGCATGCTGGGAGGTGTAGTTCAACTGAAGGGAATTAATTACCTGAAATATTCTTACTATTACAGTTTGTAATTAATCTGTCTTTTTGGAAAAACCCGTTTTCCTGTCATATTGGCATACAGAAAGAGGGACTAAAATATTTTTTGACCACACCCATTTTTGTGGCCACACCCCCACAATTACCATGTTCATTTTACAAAATTCGGCAGGTTATGAAAGTTCAAACACATTTCTGTGGTTTTTATGTGTAATTACCATTTTGATAATGAAGGTGAATTGCCTTTTAAGCTGCAAGTCACAGTTTCCCCCAAGAGACCTGCTTATCTTAAATTGTTACAAAGGTATGTAAGTGCACCTGCCTATCTGGGCACCTGAGGTTCTTTACAGGGGGGCCTGGGATTCCCATTATAGTGATGTGGTTCTTCCCAGGGGTCGGAATTCCTTTTTGGTCAAGATAAAGTGCAGAGGAGTTGTGTGTACAGAATTCTACCCATCAGCCTTAGCAAGGTTTGCAATTTCTTCCCAGCATACACCTGCTGACCAATGACATAGACATTTGGAGGTTTCAGCTTGGACAGTTCCAAGATCTGAGGTTCAGGTCCAATGGGCCCAAACCAAGGCACGTAGACTAGTGCATAACGACGGAGACAATATTTCCAGCTTTTGCAGCAATGTCACCATCCAAGGATGTTATCTGAGCTTTCTCTCTACTGTGCTTTTCACTGCATGCTCCCCCTAGTGGCCAAATATTTTAAGAAATATATTTATAAATATAAAAGTGTAAAGCAAAAAAATTTGAATGTGAAGGAGGGATGGTAATGCAAAAGGGAAATAGTGGGTTGAACTACAACTCCCATTATCCTCAGTGCTGTGCAGAATTAAGGGCTCATACACCCCTATAATCCCATCAGACCAGAAAGGGAGCGAGTGAGCAGATCCGTTCCTCAATAGCAGGTGCCCGAGGGCTGTTAACAGTTTATTTGCAAATCTTTCTCCTGTTTGTGATTTATGTCTCACTCACGGCTCATTTAACATTCTCACCAGATTGTGTGGATTTAAATAAGCGCTTATTCTACATACAGTCCTGACGCCAAATTATATATTGTTTTTTATTTGCAGAGAAAGACACAGAGCCCTGACGCTTCTTTTCCTGTAGCACCAAATGTACAGTTACTGCCATAGTTTTATGGGATCTCTCTGTACAGACTATGAGCAAACTTAGGGACTGTT
>CM044437.1:3502157-3512654 GCA_024363595.1 Xenopus borealis | reverse complement strand
CTGAGATTCTAGCTATCTGTATAACAGAGCATTCTGTCCCACTGGCTGCACAGATCCTATATAATATACTGAGCACCCATCACTCACATCCTTACACCACCCATTAAGGTTAATGCATGAGGTTAGTAAAGAGAGTTGATACTATGAGTACAGAACACAATGCAAATGAATGAGGTGAGCCAAGGACAACAATAGAATTGACATGCATTAAAGGGTAACTCTGCCTACAAACTGTTTCCGCGCAATGTAATTCTAAGCAACTTTCCAATTAAATAGTAATTAAAAAAAAAGATCGTTTGTAAATGTAATTGACCTGGAAAGAAGTATGTAGCAGTTAATACTCCCTGCTACTGCTGGTTGTGACTCCTGAAACACTGTAGCAGAAGCCAGTTTGACTTCTGCTACAATGTTTCAAGAGTCAGAACCAAAGAAGGGAGCGGGATAACAAATAGTAGCGATCCACTTTAATCAGTTGTGCAGTAAACTTCACGCCATGAGAACTGTATGTTTTCCCTATTGAGACGTAGGGAACTTAAAGCAGAGGAACGTCTGACCTTTAAAAAGGGGGGTGACATAGCAGGGAATAAAGGAATGTTCCGGACTCCATTGAGCCTGCACAACCCAAAGCTGCTAATGGAATTCCAAGGACGGAACATTCGCTTTATTGCCAGGGACACAACACTAACAATGTAACAATGGCCGTCGCTTTTATGTCTCGTATTTACAGCGACGCTCGGGGAGTGGGCGTCTGCAGCACCCCATGAACCCCCTTTTATGAGAGACGTGATATGGAGGTTTTATGAAATTCAGTGTAGTTAATGCATGTATTCTCTAAACAATTACAGGCTGCTTTAAAGAGAACACAGTGTTCCATAATCAGTGGGGGCCCCATGGGGGGGTGAAGATAATGTGCAGATTTGCATTACCGTATATATAGATTAGGATATATACAATACAGAGCTTTATATTGAGTCTGAATGTTGCACCTACAGCAGCTACAAGTACAGTCTGTCCCTGGCTTCTGTCATTTCTGCAGATTGGGCCCTTCCCTCCCTGTACTGCAGGGGCCACATTGTCTCTGGCTCCATGTAATGTCCAGTAGAGACTGACGTCCTTTAATAACTCATGGACAGGTTACAAAACAAGATTAAGAAAGAAAATACATTGTTGCAAGATCAGGGAGCTCATGTGCACTACTTTTTATTTGGCAAAAACATCAGTCCTGACTTGCTTTATGGCAGAGAATCTTGGTATGCGTCAGAGCATTAGTCTCATGTGACCTATTTATGTAGGAAATGTGACTGATACTGAACAAAGCTTGACGTCCCTCTATTGGTGGAAGTGGGAAGAGGAGTCAGTCTAAATGGCTAATATTTGGGGGTTAATGCTAATTTTCTCATCTTGTTCCTTATGGAACACTATAGCAGGGCAAGTGTTAGATGATATTAACTTAGAGATGTCTCAACTAAATTTGGACCTCAAAATAGCGACAGTAGGACAAGGTGGAGACATTAGGGTGAGACTGGGAAAGCAGAGCAAGATGGAGACAGTAGGACCCGATGGAGAGAGTAGGACAAGATGGAGACAGTAGGACAAGATGGAGACAGTAGGACAAGATGGAGACAGTAGGGCAAGATGGAGACAGTAGGGCAAGATGGAGACAGTAGGGCAAGATGGAGACAGTAGGGCAAGATGGAGACAATTGGACAAGATGGAGACAGTAGGACACAATGGAGACAGTAGGACAAGATGGAGACAGTAGGACAAGATGGAGACAATTGGACAAGATGGAGACAGTAGGACACAATGGAGACAGTAGGACAAGATGGAGACAGTAGGACAAGATGGAGACAGTAGGACAAGATGGAGACAGTAGGATGTGATGGAGACAGTTGGACGCAATGCAGACATTAGGGCAAGAAGGAGACAATAGAACTAGATGTCGACAGTAGGACAAGATGGAAACAGTTGGGCAAGATGAGACACTAGGATGCAATGGAGGCAGTAGGACAAGATGGAGACAACAGAATGAAATGGAGAAAGTTGGGTGAGATGGGTAAAGTAGAGCAAGATTGAGACGGTAGGACTAGATGGAGACAGTAGGATTAGATAGAGACTGTCGGGTACGATGTAGACAGATGGACAAAACAGAGACAGAGACAGTGAGATGGAGACAGTAAGATGGAGATTGTAAGAGAAGATTATAGGACAAGTGAGAGACAAGTAGGACAAAAAGGAGAATGTAGCTCAAGAGTGAGAATGAGTATGACACTAGGGCAAGAAGGAAAAAGAAACATTATTTCTGTGTTAGAGACAATCCTGACCTTCATCTGTATTTAGACGACATAAAAGAAAGTCTTGTTTACAGCTCTATAAAGGGCTCTTACCTGCACCATCTCCCGGGGCCCGGCTATTGCACAATAAATGAGTTAATTTGCTTTTTTATGATTAAAGGTAAAGAGGGAAACTATTATAAAGTCCCTGCAGATACTGAGCCTTTTATGTTTTTTTTTCTATCCCTTAAAAAGCCATCAATCATTTGATGCACAGCCTCTCACTATGTATACTTGACCCTTTCCCCTTCCTTTACAATGAATGGATTGTGTTACAGCTAATGACTCCTTTATTAGTCCTCAAAGCTGCGACTCAGTATTACTGGCCTCATTTATCATACGGCATCAAGGCTTTCTGCTCCGAGATCCGGCTCGGGCTCAATTCTGATTCGTGTCACCGCTCCAATTGGGCCACTTAAAGGGAAATGGTTCCTTATTCATAATAATGTTGGCCTTGAGTTCACTAATTCCGTTGGGGCTGAATGGAAGCAACTCCCAGCAACAACTCCCTGCTACATTGTTCCAGCATCTGAACCTTCCCAGAAGCACCGGGGCAGTTATAGAAGTAAAGTGAAGCGTCATATGAACCCATTTGGAATATGAAAAAAATGAACCCACTGAGCTGCACTTTTGTACAATTAATACTAATTAATAAAGTCCCAGTACAAGTGTATCTGGTCGTTGGGGTGGGAGTTGGTGCAGGAGAATAAGAGATATTGAACCGTGGGGCCGATAAACATCAATGTGCTGAGTGTCAGTATGTCGACCCCTGCAGCCTAATCCATGCTGCTCCCCAAAGGCAAATCTTAATCAGAGGGCAACTGATTGCGCTTGTGGTGCTGAGATTGATTAATACTCACCTATAAGTTCACATGGTCTCGCTGATCCTTTCTATTAAAACACATTATTTATTTTACAGTCGAGGAATTCCGATCACACACAGATCCGCCTGCAGGAGTGAAAGGATTCCAGGAATTCCCAGCTCACTTTATGGCAAGATAATGAGACATGGGAGTTGGTGCCAGGATGCTCTGCCCTTGGCATAAGGCAGTAATTAGAAATATAAACTGTCGACATGATGGCATCTTACAGGGGAACAAGCAGGGAGTCTGTGACTCAAATAGTAGGTGGGACTAGAACACTCTGATGGAATCTTACAGGGGGAGGGACACAAAGTCTGTGGCACTAGAACACTCTCATGGAGGATTACAGAGGAGGAGCAGAGAGTCTGTGACTCAAGTAGAGGGTGGGAGTAGAACACTGTCATGGAGGATTAAAGAGGAGGGGCAGAGAGTCTGTGACTCAAGTTAAGGGTGGGAGTAGAACACTCTCATGGAGGATTAAAGAGGAGGGACAGAGAGTCTGTGATTCAAGTAGTCGGTGGGACTAGAACAATTATGGAGGATTGCAGGGGAGGGGCAGTGAGTCAGTGACTAAATTAGTGGGTGGGACTAGAACAATTATGGAGGATTAAAGAGGAAGGGCAGAGAGTCTGTGACTCAAGTAGTGGGTGGGACTAGAACAATTATGGAGGATTAAAGAGGAGGGGCAGAGACTCTGTGACTCAAGTCAAGGGTGGGAGTAGAACACTCTCATGAAGGATTAAAGAGGAAGGGCAGAGAGTCAGTGACTCAAGTAGTGGGTGGGACTAGAACACTCATGGAGTATTACAGAGCAGGGTCAGAGAGTCAAAGCTGTCAGTTGGCAGCATAAAAGGTGAACTCCAAACAAAATACTGGCTGCAACCCCCCCATTAATAAAGTCATGTTCCCTTACCTGGGACTGTGCATATGACTATAGGCCCTTGATGAGATGATATTATTTCTGTGCTGCATCTCTGTCCCCATTGTTATATCCGCCCAGAGGAAACGACTCTGTTATTGTCAGAGAAACTAAAAATGTAACAGTCGGGACTGGAAACCTTTGTCTGCCTGAGAGAGACTTTTATTGAAGAATTCTCTCTAGATGAGTAAATAGATGTGAATGAGGAGCGGGCAGGGAATCATACGTGTCCTTCTGTCTGTGAGTTCCAGGGAGCGGAGGGTTAAATACAAATCCATTATCCATTGGCCTTTTTACATTAAAAACAAGGGAACTATAATTAGATGAAGAGCTGCAGCTTCTCTGAATTACAGGACTGAGCCCCTGGTACCAGGATACAAAAGGCTCCAAAGCCGTCGAGACAATATAACGTGCGGATTTTATTCTGTATTTTGATTTCAATTCACTTCCCTTTGTCTTCGGCCACTTTTCTCTTCATTAGTCGATCCCAGACCCGAGCCTGGCGGAGACCAAACGGCACATTTCTCTTTGAGACCTCGGCTTTCATTTCTCCTTTGACAGCGACCAGTAATGTAATTATCCCCCGAGAGCCGGAGAGGTGCCGGGAACAGTGACTTGTTTTTTGTCTTAGAAACTTTTGTTCTGTAAATGTGCGATAGGGATAAAAGGCAAAATGGTTTAATTAGCAGATTGGTATTGGGTGGAAAGAAATAAGAATGAAGTGTTTGGATCCTCACCTTCCTCTGTCTCTGTGCTAATGCATTCATTTCAACAACACTATCATTGTATGAAAATAACATTTGTAAGAGCAGCAGTCCTGCCCTGCTTTATGGCAGCTGAGATTCTAGCTATCTGTATAACAGAGCATTCTGTCCCAGTGGCTGCACAGATCTGATCCCCATTATAGGAAGCAGCAGTCCTGCCCTGCTTTATGGCAGCTGAGATTCTAGCTATCTGTATAACAGAGCATTCTGTCCCAGTGGCTGCACAGATCTGATCCCCATTATAGGAAGCAGCAGTCCTGCCCTGCTTTATGGCAGCTGAGATTCTAGCTATTCCTGTTGGAAGCAACACTGAAGTTTAACTTCCCCTTAAAAAGCAGGTGTATATTTGGAAGTGAATATTGTGCTTGTTACTGAACGATATTTCTTATATATATAATCAAAAAACGAATATAAAAACAACGCGCTTAGGAAGCGGCCGAGCGAAACAGTGAATAAAACAGACCACTAATTACCCAGAAAGATGCTACTGTACATTAGCCTTTGACAGTTAATTACTTAATGTGCTTATTGTAATTGGAAATGCTAATGAGAATCCTTTGGTGCGGTTGGAATTGTCTCTTTTATTCAGTAGTGCCGCAGAGTTAACTCTATGGGAACCGTAGGAGTCCTGGTCAATGTCTCTTTAAAAGGGATTTTACTGCATAAAATCACCAAACTTGGTTCCTGCTATTTCACTGGAATTCCGGGAAAAGTCTGCATAATGGGTAGAAACTCTGGCAGTTATTATCTGTGAGTCCTATACAGAATCAATGTAGAGAAGGAACATTCGGTGACAGCGATGCCCAACTGCCGGTTTAAAGGGAACTAAACCCTATTTTTGAAAAGCATTTTTTTTTCTCCGGCCTGGCGTTGCCTGATAAATAATCGGATTAATGTGCAGCCAGACTGAATGAGATTTCCTAAAGTTCCTCTGCTTGATCCACAACGTTGGTTCTACCTGCGCGACCTGCGGAACGCCCAACAATAGGCACTTTCCTTAAATGTCACCAATGCCTCGCCAGGCAATTTTGAGCGACTTCTAAAATCGCGCCGCTGCGTGTGAATAGGCGCAAGCGACTTTACGTGTTGCGGGTGCGCACTGCTACCAAGCTATTCGGGGAGATTCATTACAGCGATTGGTCGCTAGGCGACAGATCTCCCCAAAATCTCCCCGTGTGGCCTTACCCTAAAACCTGGGGCCCCACCTTTAATCAGACCCACCATCAAACAAAGCTGACAGCTGGAGGGCTGCAGGTAGAACCGTCCTTATATATAGATTCAGCAATAGCTAATTCTAGGGATGCATCGAATCCACTATTTTGGATTCAGCCGAACCCCCAAATCCCTCCCGAGCGATTCGGACAAATACCGAACCGAATCCGAACCCTAATTTGCATATGCAAATTATGGGTGGAGAGGGGAAAACATTTTTTACTTCCTTGTTTTGTGCCAAAAAGTCACGTGATTTCCCTCCCTGGCCCTAATTTGCATATGCAAATTCTGATTCGGTTCAGCCAGGCAGAAGGATTCGTCCGAATCCGAATGCTGCTGAAAAAGGCCAAATCCCAAACCGAATCCTGGATTCGGTGCATCCCTACCTAATTTCTGTTCTATAAAATGTACTTTTTACTGGTCCCCCCCCCCACCCCGTTATGTTGGCCATGGGACCGAGCTGGGCCAGGTGCAAATGCTTCTGGGTAATTCATTTTCAGATGCAATGAGGGTGCCCCAAATGCAAGTGGGGTGCACAATCATTGTCCTTTAATGCTCAATTACAAAGCCAGTGGGGTGAGGGGTAGAGGGCATCACTAGGGGCAAAATAAAGCCCTATATTAAGTTCCTTACACCTATTGGTGCTCTCTAGATGCAGCTGAATAATTCACAATATACAGGTCATCCAACAGGGTCAGCGTTGGGCTGTGGGGTTTGGAGCCCACCATGGTTGCTGCTTCAGGAGCCCCCCTGTGCCAGTCACAACCCCCTTCTTGCTTGTACCTTGTTTATTCTTCTTATGGCCTAAATCAGGGCCATTGGGGGAGATCAGGGAGCAGCACCCAGGGATTCAGACAGGGAGCGGGTCTGGGTGACCAGTTATTTTCCCTGTGGCCCAGTCTGACCCTGAATAGGGTGCCCACGGCTACCTCCACATCCAACCCTAAAATCCAGCCCCGCTAAGATTTATGGAGAAAAGAAACATCTCTCTGTGTTTTCATCCTCTGTCAGTTGTCTGCCGCTTTAAGTCAGAAACCCATCAGAACCGCGGGAACCTGTTGAATCTTTAATGACCCCCTGAAAGGCGCCATCCATCAAACTGCGGGGGAAAGTTTCCCTTTGGCTATTGGGGCTTTGCTAAATGTCAGACAAACTGTTTCCTGATTCTTTTTGGCAAATAAAAAAAGTAGAATTGTGTTCTGTGTTTTCTGTATGTTTTCATAGGATATTTTCTTAAAGGGGAACTCAATATATATATCATGATTTGTGTAGCAGGAGGCCAGGGGCTGATACTGGAATCGCTCCCTTTAGTCAGATCTGCTGGGATCGGATTCACTGATTCCCTTTTAGGAACCCAGGAACCATCAGGGAAACTGATCCAGAATTAAATACCCCAATAAAGTGTCGGGACATAAATTATCAGTGCAGCACTTTATCTTCATAGCAGCACGTGTAACTCTGAATTTGCCTGGGAATTCTCCTAATGAAAAGCTGATGATGCTTAATATTGACGACGGTCGCTTCCTTGTACAATTTGTGTTTCCCAGCGATTGCGCGTCTACGCCACCGGCCTGGGATTCTACATCCGAGCGTTTCCTACGTGAGAGATGAATTAAAGTCCTTCTGGGAAATGAGTGGAGTTGAGTTGTTGAATTTCAATGTACAGACACGTAGAGGTAAAGGTTACAGCTCTACATTGATGGCAATACTTGTACGGCCAACTCCGCAGAGCAGATGTTCTCTAACAGCGTCAACCACCAGCTTCTCTATCTGCGCAGCCTTATTAGAAACCTCTGTGGAGTTCAGTCATAACATGGGTTGTGGCCGAACAATGTCCTGAATTCCTTGATGAAAGATATTTGTGTTAAGTTCTGTGGAAACATTTAGCATTTTGGAGGTAGGGCAGGTAGGACTATAGGAGGGATTAGATGGGAGAGATACAGAAAGAGGTGAAAGACAGGACAGAAGCAGAGAGTGAAGAGACAGAATGATTGGATTGAGAGGGAAGGGTGCTTGGGAGGCTGGAGGTGGAAGAGAGAAAGTGAAATGGATGAGGGACATTGGATAGTAGAAGAAATAACCAACAGTTGAGTAGAAAGAATGGTGCATGAGTTTTAGGGCAGTGAGAAGGGGGACAATGGGTGGGAGAGATCAGTAACCGTATATGATAGTTAGGTCTGAGGGTCAGGAGATATCAGATCAGCTACAAGGTAGAAGGTGGGTGATGATGGGGATGTTGGATGAAATACTTGGCAGTGGATCTGATTGGATAGCAAATAAGATGAAAGACAATGTGTTGGGTGGAAGAGAATAGGAATGGTAGATGAGTGGCAGGACATAGGGTGGGAATGGATGGGAATGTTGGGTGAGAAGCAGGGACCGTTGAGTGGACAACTGGACTTTAAGAGAGAGAATGAGAAAGAACACAATTAACTGACATGGGCCAGGAAAAAGATGGCGCACAAGAGATGGGACCGTTAAGCTCCCCATAGACGCAACGATATTTCCCTGCGGAACGACCGATCTTAGGGAAGTCCGACCAATCTGTCAAATTATCGTGCGGTTAGTGGGATACAAACGATCGTTCGTCTTACGATTTTTCGTCCGACATTGGTCTGATGATTGATCGGCCAGGTTAGAAAATCTTTATGGGTCCCCATGCAATCTACCTATGTTTGCAGGACAAGCAGGCTGAGACCCTTCAGTTTTGCTGCAATATCACCTGAAATTGTCTTTTTAGTTAATGGACACATCAGGCATTTAAACCATCGTTTTGAGACAATCGTGGTCTCACGATAACTATTATATCTTTCAAAAATCTTTACGTCTATGGCCAGCTTAAGTGAGAAACAGTGATTGGGAAAGAAAGGAAGACAATAGAGGATTGGAAATGAGATTAGAGACACTATTGGGTGGAATAAATGGTAGATCAGAGGCTGGTAATGGATTATGATATTAAACAAGAGACAGGGAACTGTGCATGAGAGACATTACAGTGGCCAGGCAGGCACAGGAGTAGGTAATGGCATGTAAAGCAAGAGAGGTTGAGAGACAGAGACACTGAATGAGAGACAGAGACACTGAATGAGAGACAGAGACATTGAATGAGAGACAGAGACACTGAATGAGAGACAGAGATACTGAATGAGAGACAGAGACACTGAATGAGAGACAGAGACATTGAATGAGAGACAGAGACACTGAATGAGAGACAGAGACACTGAATGAGAGAGAGAGACACTGAATGAGAGACAGAGACACTGAATGAGAGAGAGAGACACTGAATGAGAGACAGAGACACTGAATGAGAGACAGAGACACTGAATGAGACAACAGTTGGGAGAAGAAAGGAATGGTTGGGAGGGAAGGTAGAAGTGGTGGAGGAGGGAATTTGTGAATAAAGTTGTTGGGAAAGGAGGGAATAGTGTTTAAGAGAAGGGACAGTGGTGGGAAGGGGTCGGTGGATGAGACAGGTAACAATGAGAGAGAGGGAAAGCTGCAGTGACTGGGAATAGAATGGGAGATTGGGCAGTTGAGCATTTGAAAGACTAAGAGAGTTGGTGGTTGAGAAAAGTTGGAGGTGAGATTTAAAAAGAAATGAATTAAAAGCTGTGTGTGTTATAGTTTATTATAGTTTAGATATAGTTATGTGTAACGGGTCCAACACAGACGCTCTCATCCCAATCAAGTGCCGATAAAACACCAACAAATGTAAAGTTTGGAATTCAATGTTTTTTTTATTTCCTAAATACTTTCTTCCCAGCATTTTCCTCCCTTAAATGACATAAATGAATCTGCCTTTGCTTAGACTGTCATTACATTAGGGAATCGGTCCCTCCGTATAATAATCCAAATCCACAATCTCAGTAAAAGGGTAATCGCTTCTAGACGCTCCCTCTCTAATTACCTTCCCCTGTGTTTTATTAAAGGTGCAGCAACACGACGGGGAGAAAAATGCCCTCCTTGTGATTTTTCTGCTATTTTTAATGTCTTAAATATTTTAGCGCTTTTTAACGAGATTTATGGCTGAAGCTGATATCGTTTTACCCACAGCGGCACCTGCAGTAAAAATAGCACAGACGCTGCAATATGTGTATAACATGTATTATTATTATAGGGAATTGCTTTCCCACATCTTCCAATGACTGAATAAAGTATCACTATAGACTAAATACATGGGATCCTATTTATACAAGGAAAGGGAGTTTTCATATGGAATCAACTAACTGCTTATATATTTGTACCTCATTCTTCCACTGAATAGGGATGTATAGGAGCTTTCAGGACCTTGGACAGTGCCATTATGTTATGGTATAATATGGCTGCATCCCTTGAGGGTACCCCTAGAATTATAGTGACCCCCCAATGTTTCTATATATCTGTAACCTTGTTATGAGCTAAGGGGG
>CM044437.1:3483402-3493934 GCA_024363595.1 Xenopus borealis | reverse complement strand
TGACACCCCAATGTTTCTATATATCTGTAACCTTGTTATGAGCTAAGGGGGCCCAGCTTTGTTGCCAGTTAGGGGGAGATACTAACCCTAAATAGCCTTCACATTAAAGCGCCATGACTAGTAGACCCCAAAAAATGATCTTGAAATGTAAAAAATCGCAATAATCCTTTGAATTGTGGATTAGGGACAATGTCTTAGACAGAATACTACAGTGGCTCAGTCATAATATTTTAATTTCCACCTTTTTTTCAAATAAAAGTAATTTTCACCCCTGTAGTCGAGCGTAAAATATAATTTGTTTTACTTGTAATTGGGAACATTTCCTAATTGAAGCAAGCTGCTTGTATCATTGCAGCTAATTAGGAATGATGTGGAACCAGCTCCCTAGTAATCTTTCTGTAGCTTTGGGGGAACCAGTTAAGAATTTGTATAATCAGATACATTGAGCCCAGATGAAAATGTCTGTGTAGTATAAAACATTTTATTTTTGAATTTCTGTCTGTTACCTGCTGCATTTCTTGCCAGACTGATGCAAAAGGGTTGGGGGTATAGGAAAGTGGACAAGGCCATGGTCTGACCTTGGAAGAGCTTGAGTAAAATTTTTAAGGAGAAGGGAATTGGTATAAAACTCTGCCTATATGGTCGCCAAATTGTGGTTGCTTCCTTCATCATCATCATCATCATCACCATAGTCATCATTATCTCTAAAGACAGGGAAACACTAAGCTTGATTGGGCCCATGAAAGATGGTTTGGACCAAAGAAGGAAAGGGAGCTGACATCAACCTGTTAGTAGGATCCTTAATGAAGTAGAGCGTTTTGAAGTAGAAGGTTGGTCGACTATAGTTTTTTTTTGGGGGGCTGGAACTAGGGAAATGCAGAAGAGGCAACGATAAGGGGGCGCTAGGCAGCTAACTCTAAAATTGTCTTCTGCCTACCCCTAGTCTGGTTTGCACCCCTTACTCCTCTTCCTTCCTGCAGTCACTCACCCCCTCCATCGCCGTCCCCTCCATCAAGTTCTCCTCCCTCCCTCTCCTTCCTCGTTCTCCTCCCTCTCCCGGCACTGTGTGAATGCTCAACTAAATGGTCAGGTATGCGGACACCCCTCCTCATTGTTGCTGGTAAAGGTGCCACCATATGATTCAATGACATTGAGGACAATTCCATGCTTCCTACTTTGTGGAACAGTTTGGGAAGGCACTTTGCTGTTCTAGCATAATAATGCCCCATACACTGAGCCAGGTCCTACAGAATGGGTTTGCTGAGATGGGAATAACCGGACTGCATAGAGACCTCAACCCAACTGAACCCCTGTGAGATGAATTGGAACCCCAACTGTGAGCCTGATCCCCAACATCAGTGTCCAACCTCACTAATGCTCTTGTGGCTGAATGGAAACAACTCCCAGCAACAATGTTCCAACATTTAGTGGGAACCTTCTCAGAAGAGAAGAGGCAGTTATAGCAGCAAAGGGAGGGACAACTCCATATTAATGCTCTTGGTTTGGGAAGGAGCTGTAGGACAGGCAGGTGCCCCAAAGCTTTCAGCCATATAGTGAATGTATCATACATCTCCACCAAAAATTGACCATCTAAATTCCGTTGTGTTGAAATCGTTATTGGAATGACCCAATGAGCAATGCATTTAAGGGGCATTTGGAGATTTTGTGGTAAATTATCATTGGTGAGATTCATCTTTTAGAACTTCATGTTTTCCCCTTTCAGAAGGCAACCAAAGCAGTTTTTGTAGCCATCGAACTGTTTTCTAGAGATTCTAAAAAACTTCTGCCTCTGCATCTCGTCTCAACCAAAAAAAAAACCCAGAAGTAATTATCGTTACAATCGGAGCAGAGATTAAATCCGTGCTGAATCTAATTCCAGTCATGTAGCTGTGGGCAGACGGAAAATTGCTGCTCTCCACTTTGGAGTTACGCAGAGACAATTTTGCACTTGGTAATGAAAGACGTGAGTGCAAATGGCGTAATAGTGCTTAATAGCTGGATTTGCCCCCAAGGCCACTCAACAAATTATTAAGAGCCAAGAGAATTAGTTTCCCAAGTGCCATTAAAGAATTTAATTTTATGTATCGTTTATTGTCTCGCTCGATGCAACCACACAATATACCATTGCCGGTAGCATTATGCTAGTGAAGGTCATCTCAGGGTAGAGTCAACGTCACTCTCCTAGTCTGTTGGTGAGACCTGTTGCTATACCTATCAACTGGTTCCAAAATTAAAATAATCCTAAATGAGCCATGGAAAATGGTTGTGGGTTGGAAGAGGCTCTTCAAAACAATTTGCACTCCATCTCAATGCCGATATGGTCATTCTATACCGAACTAGCAGACCATTTGTGCATGTAGAGAACAATTCCAATTCCCAATCTCTACAAGGTTTACTCATGCAGATATGGATTGGACTAGGTGCAAAATCAAGTTGTGTGTATATTCACTTATAAATATGGCCTTTGATTGGCAGGTTTGCCAAACCACATGTATTGCTGGTTGACTCAGCTTTGTGAGTATGGTCAACATATGTCTTTAAGGTGGGTTCTTTCACCTGAATATGTCAGTCCCCATGTTTTATGTCCTTGTTGTATCTCCTCCTATTTAGAATGTTTCCTTCTCTTTGTCACCTTGTCAAAGTTTCTTCTTCTTACTGATCTAGCTCTTCATTCTTCAACCTTAACACTAACCTTAATTTGCTTTATTGTGACTCCTTTACCATCTCACCTTTTTTCGCCCATACATGTGCCATGTCACCCACTTTTGAATGCACCCCACTTACTACAGTATTTAATCCCTAATGACTCTTGTTCCCTTTGCATCTTCCTCTTGTGCCCTTACACAATCAGGTACATCAATTGGGACTTTTTGTACTCAACTGGCAGACTGCTGATGGATGTATAGGACCTAAACAATCTTAGTGTTGAGTCACTACCAGGTTGAGTTAAGCCGATGTAGATAGGGCTAGGTGGAATATGACATTGACCAAGGATTACATTCACTTATGTATATGGTCTTTGGTTGGCTGTACCACAAAGTCTCCCAAGGGCTGACCAGCAGCCAAATATGTCAAGTATTGGTGGTTACCTTAGCTTTCTGTGTATAGACAATTTAAGAATGTAAGGTGGGTTCCTCCAGTAACCAGTTTCTCTTGTCCTCCTTATTGTATCTCCTCCCAGTCCTCCTTTTGGTTGGTTTGCTGGATTGCAAAATCCCAAGAGCCATACCAACAGCAAAGTATTGCTGGTTGACCCATGGCCATTGTACGACTTTAAGGTGGATTCTTCATTCTCTACATTTCATGTTCTTATTGTTGTATATCCTCCTAGCCAGTATGATTCCTCCTCTTGGCCACCTCGTCAAAGTGTCTCCTTCTTTATATCTATCTCTCCATTCTAGATCTTGAACCCCAACACTGATCCTTTACCATGTGTCATCTTCTTCACAAACATGGCCAATGTTCTTCTCCTCTTTGGCATATGTCACATATAACAGTGTCCCCCATTTATCTCTGCCTTCCCAGTGCATTTTGCCCCCAGCCGAGCATCTCCTGACTGGCACTTTAAACAGTGAATTATCGCAAAAAAATTATTGAGAATGTTCCATAAATCTTAGACCTTTATGTTTCCGGTACTTCTGGTCTATCTTCTGCCGCACCCTCTCTACTTATCCTCGCCAACCCCAATCATGGCAACAAACTGAATTTGTAACTAGCAAAACAAATCTATAAACCAGTCTGCTAGAAAATTGACTTTTCAGTTTCCAGATACAATTTAGTTTTTTTTCCTTTTTCTTTTGTTTTTTTTTTGTCGCCTGATTGATGTGTATGCAAATATCTGCTCCACTCTCAGCTGAAATTAGTACGTACGTTGCTGTTTAGCATCTGATTACAGAATTGGAAGTACAAATTAGATTTGGTTATGCAGCGCTAACTCGCTTCTGATGGGATCATCACCAACTGTCAGTTTTTTGTAATAATTCAGTCTGTTGAATTCCCAGGGAAATGGAGGGAGGTGGTACTTGTGCCGGGAAGGGTTTAAACCAAAAACAGGTTTTGTAGTTTATGAACTTTGGGGACTGAGTCCCTGCCTTCAGTTTTTAGCACAGGTAGCGGCTATGGATTTTAGGTCATGGTCCCTAAAACTGAAAGAGGTTGCAGAATCCACATCTGAAATAACAAAGCTCAGCTATCAGAAACCTAAACCTGGTTCCTAAGTGTCAGTTTCACCTCTGAGACATTCAAGTTCAGAGATGCAAGTGAAAGAGAGGTTTGTTGACGGGACTCCACAAAGCAATAAGTAGACCTTTAAAGTAAACGCCTGACCCGTATCCCTAGAAAGGACAAATGCTCTAATGATATTCTTTGTAGTGAAAGGAAGGGGGGGGGGAATTAGGGGGGGCAGTTGATATCCCTGTGGAATATTCTATGTGTGTCCCAGGTAATCAGGGGAATTAGACTATGACTTAGAAAGAAAATCATTGCCCTGAAATTCAGAAGGACATGGAGATATCATTAAATCGATTCTGAACCATAACCTGAGCCTGTGCTGAAGCCAAACTTAGAAGGTCAGCCCAACCAAAGGAAATACAAAGGGAGATTATGAAATCTGCACACGTCAATGTAATACAAGTCACCAATCCCAAATGGAAAGAAGTAACAGCAGAGAATTCTGTTTATACGGCATAAGGAGAGTTGCTGGGGCCAGTCCTCTCTTTCTAGGGCCCCTCATGTCCCAAATGCTGTGGATTATAACTCATTGGTCCGATCAGTACACCACAGCCTCTTAAAACAAAAAATTCTGCCGTACAATATGAGGGAATAGCACCCTCACAAATGCAATGAAAATTATACTGTTACCATATTCATCTTCCCCAAGTATCTCCATCTTATTCTACTGTTTCCAATGTTCCCTAATGTCTCCATATCATGCTACTGTCTTCATCTTGTCCTGTTGTCTATATTTGAACATATGGTTCTATGGTACAAGATTGCCCTACTTTTGATTCTTGCCCTTCTACTGTCTCTGTTTTGCCCTACTTTGACCACCTTCTCCTACTGTGCCTTCTGACCCTATTGTCTATACTAGCAGGGTTTCTATATGGTCAGGTCATAAATGTCCCTAGTGAGGAAGGCGTTGATGAAGGACAGATGAGTAGCACTATTAAAAGTCTCATTGCTTAGTCTGTCGTAAAGACGTAATATGTGCCACCACCCTTAGACCCGTATGGCTCCTAGCAGCCATACTGTGTGTAGTCCCAAATTATACTGTCACTAATATCTTCATCTTGCCCTACTGTCTCCATTTAGCATTACTGTCTCTATCGTATCCTTCTATCTCCATCTCATCTTACTGTCTCTAACTTTCCATACACTCTTCATCTCATCCTACTGTTTCTATCATTTCCTACTGTCTTCTTCTTGTCCTCCTGTCTCAATCTTGTCCTACTGTCTCCAACTTGCCTTACCAACACCATCTTGTTCCACTGTCTCCAATTAGCCTTGTTGTCTCTATCTCATCCTTTTGTCTTCATCTCATCCTACTGTCTCTAACTTTCCCTACAGTCTCCAACTCATCCTAGTGTCTCCAATGTTTTCTACTGTCTTCATCTTGTCCTATTATCTTCATCTTATTCTACTGTCTTCATCTTGTCCTACTGTCTCCATCTTGTCCTACTGTCTCCATCTTGTCCTACTGTCTCCATCTTGCCCTACTGTCTTCATCATGTTCTTCTGTCTTCATCTCATCCTACAGTCTCTAACTTTCCCTACAGTCTCCAACTCAACCTACTGTCTCCAACGTTTTCTACTGTCTTCTTCTTGTCCTATTATCTTCATCTTATTCTACTGTCTTCATCTTGTCCTACTGTCTTCATCTTGTCCTACTGTCTTCATCTTATTCTACTGTCTTCATCTTATTCTACTGTCTTCATCTTGTCCTAATGTCTCTATCTTGCCCTACTGTCTCTATCTTGCCCTACTGTCTCCATCTTGCCCTACTGTCTTCCTCAAGTTCTTCTGCCTTATCTCATCCTACAGTCTCCTACTTTCCCTACTGTCTCCATCTCATTCTATTGTCTCCATCTTGCCCTCTTGTTCTACTGTCATCATGTTGTCCTGTCTCAAATTGTCCCTGTTGTTTTAAGCTTGTCATACTGTTGCTATCTTGCCCTTGTTGGTCTGGTAAGGTACTAGTGGGGTCAGTGTTAAAATATACTTTAAAACTCATTCCAACCAGCAGAATGTGATGATCTTCCTCATTGTGGATTCTTCAGCACTGACAGTTTCTTTCATCCAAGCGCAAGATAAAATAATGATGTGATATTAGGATTCTGACGTCCATCTGTTGTGTGTTCGGCATTGTTTGGAGAGGTTTTTTCTGATTGGAAGTGACGCTGAGGGCACAACAATACCCCAAACAGCTGTCACACACTGAAGTGACTTTCACTCATTGGGGACATTTATTGAGAGTCACAGCCTGTGTTTGGCAAGCGCATCTCTCCATGTGACCCAATCATTTCCTACATGTGACATTCCAACTGCACAAAAGCCAAGAGAACTCGTATAAGAGGGAGATTAGTGCCAGGCGTTGGGGAGATATTGTTACTGTGATATTTACTAGTAAATGTAGATCTGCAGGTTGTTATATAAATAATGGGGCACCTTTTTTTGGTAGTTTTGGGCCCCCAATTAGAAGGGCTCAGCAGTAGGACAACCAGGAAAGGCAAAAGTTTCGGATTATTTCGGGGGCAGCACCTCAAGGTGGAAAAATGGAGGCAACCCTGCAAGTTAATTAGGAAGGAATATTAGCCCCCTGTCCACCTGTAATCACTTCTATAGAAACCCTGAGTGAAGAGCTTTGTTCCTTATGAATAAAGTCATTTAATGAACACAAAGTGGCTAATTAAAGCTCTGGCTTCTCATTATCACCAACATTCATACGTTTAAATTGGAGCTTATTTTATCCCCGCAGCGTCCGATCTCCAGAGTCGCCGCACACACTGCGAAATTCATTTTCCATTTAAAGGGACAGTAACACCGTCAAGCATTTTAATACATGATTTGCATTTCTGGGCTTAGACGCTATGAGGGCCCCATCCTCTGAGTCCTACATGAAATAAAAGAGAAATTAAACCCGACTTTGCTTTCTTATCCCTGATTAAATATACAGCAAGCAGCCATTTTTTATGTGTGTCGGCCCACGAGTTAATAAATGGTGCCGTATTCGCGGTGTTTGGAAGAGAAACATCCCGTATTTGAAAATGGAAAAATTTCTGTTATTTTATGATCTTATTAATTTCTGAAGAAGGAAAAAAAAAAGCGAGCCTGAAACGCTTCGGGATAGGATTTAAATCTGGTAATTTGACATTATTTCCTTGCGCTCGTAAATCCTAGGCGGAAAAATAAAAAAAAACTTGTTCCCTTTCTCGTAACGGCAAAGCAATATCACTGATCTATACAATTCATTAATGGGAGCCCAAATAAGCTCTCCCCGTGTCTAATGACTTTGCTTCACATACACTGCCATAACGGCATAACTGATCCGTGCAATTATCTCTCCCAAGTTTTGCAGAGTTTTAAAGGGACAGTAAAACCCAAACAATCATCTTAAATGGGCCCATAGCTGAACTAGGGGTTGCTTGTTAAATTATAAATCAACTTATCTCAGACTCTACAGTATAGGGTTCTGCATGACACGCTAGCATTTAGGGTTTTCCATTGTTCGATTCGTATGATAATGTTTATAAAAATAGTCTAATATTGCGTGCAATGTATGGCAATCACGTGGAAATGGACGAGAAGGATTGTGCCAAAAAACATTAGTATTGTGCCCACGGCTGTGCCATAAAAAATATAAATAGCATTTTGCCAAAAAGACTACGTATTTTTCCCATATCTGTGCCAAAAAGAATGAATAGTATTGTGCCTGTATTTGTTCCCTAAAGGATCAGTAGTCTGGTGCTCAAACCAAAAAGAATGAGTTGTATTCTTCCAGTTTCAATGCCAAAAAGACTAAGTAGCTTTGTTCCTATAGCTGTGCCAAAAGGATCAGTAGTAATGTGCCCATATATGTTCCCAAAAGGTTGTGCCCATTTATTTGCCACAAAGGATCAGTACTTTGCTGCCCGTAGGTTTGCCAAACAGAATCAGGGGCATTCTTGCCTTGAATTAGTAGTTTTGTGCCCATAGATTTGTCAAAACGGATAAGTGGTATTGTGCCCATAGCTGTGCCAAAAATTATCATTGTTTTGGGCTAATAAAAGAGCCAGTCGGTAGTCTTGTTCCCATATCTATGCCACAAAGGATCAGTAGCTGTGTGAGTATTGGTCCCATAGAATTGCCAAAAAGGATGAGTAGTATTGAGCCCATAGATGTTCCAAACAGGATCAGCTGAATGGAACCCACAGCTGTGCCAAAAAGGATGACTTCTTTTGTGCCAATCGGTAGTATTGTTCCAATATCTATGCCACAAAGGATCGGTAGTTGGATATCAGTGCCAAATAGGATTTGGAGTATTGTTCCCATAGCATTGCCAAAAAAGGATGAGTAGTATTGAGCCCATAGATGTTCCAAAGAGGATCAGTGGCACAGAACACAAAGCTGTGCCAAAAAGGATGACTTGTTTTGTGCTAATATGAGTGCCAGTCGGTAGAATTGTTCTCATATCTCTGCCACAAAGAATTAGTAACTATGGGCACAATGCCAATGTCAAACAGAATCACTGGTGCCCATAGCTGTGCCAAATATCACGAGTACTTTTGTGCCCGTATCAGTGCCAAATAGGATCTGGAGTATTGTTTTTATAGTATTGCCAAAAAGGATTACTAGTTTTGTGCCCGTACATGTAGTATGGTGCCCGTGCCAGACCAGGCTGTGTATGGGGCCCTCCAGCAGTCTCCCAGAGAAATATGTGCTTGGAAAATTAAATTGGGGAGGTAAGAATTCCATTGGGACCTGAATAGGCCTCCATGAAATCCATCTTTTGCCCCAAGGCTCAGATGATTGGATCAGCCCAGTCTGGGTGTTGCCAAATAGATAAAATGATATAAGTAGGAGTATAGCAGCTGTTTTACCTTCGTTCTTGTGCTTTGTTGCAGAGGAATTGAAGGAGAAGTTGGCACAGTACGTGGATGATTTCAACAAGCGGAAGCCTGGATTCATCAAGGTGGTCCGACACAAGAAGCAAGAGGGGCTGATAAGGTCCCGGGTCAGCGGCTGGAGGGCGGCTACAGCTCCCATTGTGGCTCTGTTTGATGCACACATAGAATTTAATGTGGGATGGTAAGTATTTAATATATATATATAAGTTATTCTAACCGCTACCAATCTAACCAATCTTCAGCAACTCAGAGTTTAGTGAGACCCAGTTTGGACCCAGTTTATTCCCCGGCCACCTGGGAACCAGAACATAAACATAAGTCTCGTCTTTTCACATTTAATTTTAATCGTATATTTTATTTAACACCAAGAAAACGAGAGCGATCGTTATTTGTGTGTGGGGGGGGGGAATAGTAAAATCTAACGAGTAAATGCAACAATAGAAAACAAAGGCAAAATAATGTCACACTGGGAATATCCATATCTCCGGCCGCTCTCACAATAAAATCTAACGTGATTGTTCCTGAAATGAAGAACTATAATTTTCATGGTTTTAAAGCAATTTCACATTATTGCTTAACGCAGTTACTCTCTGTTTGAGATCAGATGAAACCCAAGGCTTTTTATAAATCCCAGGGATAGGATAAAAGGAGGGGAGGAAAAACTGCATAGCTAGAAACTGCTTCTTACAATGAGAATCAGATCTGTGCAGCCACTGGGACAGAATGCTCTGTTATACAGATAGCTAGAATCTCAGCTGCCATAAAGCAGGGCAGGACTGCTGCTTCTTATAATGGGGATCAGATCTGTGCAGCCACTGGGACAGAATGCTCTGTTATACAGATAGCTAGAATCTCAGCTGCCATAAAGCAGGGCAGGACTGCTGCTTCCTATAATGGGGATCAGATCTGTGCAGCCACTGGGACAGAATGCTCTGTTATACAGATAGCTAGAATCTCAGCCATATTTGCAGGAATATGAAGGGATTTGTAATTGACTAGAAGTACAGTTTAGTTCTATAGCAGCGCATGTGCAGGGATCTGGTATATAAAGAGTCCAAGCTACATGTATTTTATATGAGGCCAGCGCTTCCCAGGGGGTTGCAGTTCTTGTAGAAATAACACATTCTCTTTGGTAACATCATTAAACAGCAGAATCCTCTGCAGTTCATTAGTTCCTAAAGGGGTGAAATACACAGAGCACTAATACTAATAGAATAGTAAATAGGCCTGGAAGAAATTCACTTTCAACCCATTTTCAGTCATTCTGTTACCAGTCCAGATAAAGGCAAATGGCAAAGGGAACAAAAAGCATTGATGATTTCACCTTGTCCTACTGTCTCATTCTTCTTCTACTGTCTCCATCTTGTCCTACTGTCTCTATCTTGTCCTACTGTCTCATTCTCCTCCTACTGTCTCTATCTTGTCCTACTG
>CM044437.1:3446717-3457834 GCA_024363595.1 Xenopus borealis | reverse complement strand
CAAGCCCTTGCTCGTTTATTGCGGATGCAACGTTTCGGGGCGTACCCCTTTGTCAAGCATCCCCCCCTTGTTTCTGTTGGCCCCTAAGGGGCCACGGCAGAGGCACAAGGCTTTAAAGTAAGAACTAATTTCTATAAAAAAAACACAAACATTTCCTGCTGGAATCCTGGGGAAAAAACACTGCATTGTGGGTATAAATCACAGTCACTCCTATTAGAACATAAACCTGATGCTGCTGAGAATTTGCAGGTAACTCCCTGTACAAGGCAGAGTCGCAACGGACAGAGTGGAGGAACGTCCTTGACATTGGTCGGATTGAGCTTTTTTATTTATTTACAGTTCTTGGAACAGAACCAAGAGCCTTTGTAGCAATTTCCTTTGTGCTTCAGCAACTCTCCGTCCCTCGTGTACCAATAAGGATCTGTTTGTTTTTTTTCCCCTCCTTTCATCCTTTAAAGGGCAATTTGTGTTTCGCTGAAACTTAACGTCTGTCGTTGCGCTTCTGAGAAAAAGACGGTTGTTTTAAGTGCGAGACAGGAGAATAAATGAGATTGGATCAGAGAACAGGATCTTGGGACTTTTAATGGAATTCTGTGATGAAACCCCCCCCCCCCCCAAAAAAAATAGTCGTTATTTTCTGTATTATTCCAAAAGTCTGGGACCTGTTTTTTTTGGGGGTCAGGGATAAGAATGAGCGAAATATTTCAGCAAAAAAAAATAAAAAATTCTATAGTGGATAGAAAAAAGAAAGTTCAGTAGTTTTAAATATTGTTGAAAAAATGTCCATTGACTTCAATGTGTTTGGAAACTTTTTTGCCATTTTGGGAATTTTTGGCTCAGCAAAAACTGGTCAGATTGTCCCATTTAACTGTGGGAGCCAGAAACCAGTTAAAGGTGAAGGAAAGCTACCGAAGTATTTTATTGCCAATGGATTAGCCACAATAGTGCTGTATTTATTCTGCAGAATGCTTTACCATACCTGAGTAATCAGCTGTAGACACTCTCTCTGTTTGTTTAAGATAGCAGCTGCCATATTAGCTTGGTGTGACATCACTTCCTGCCTGAGTCTCTCCCTGCCCACTCATAGCTCTGGGCTCTGATTACAGCAGTAAGAGAGAGAGGAACAAACTGAGCATGCTCAAGCCCTAGCCCTGGAGGTTTAAGCTGAAAACAGTAAGTCTGATACAGAAGCCCATGTGACACAATAGAAAGAAATACTGTGTTTCTAATGACAGAGGACTCAGAGCAGCATTACTTTGAGGGTTTACTGGTGTATTTATATAGACCTTTCTGATAAAGCTTACTTAGTTTTAGCCTTTCCTTCTCCTTTAACTGCTGGCCCACCAATATAAGCTCGGCATTTATTCTTTCTATCCCCCTCTTTTGGTCTTGCATGGGGCAGTATTTGCTAGTGCTCCTAAAGACTCTCGGTGGCAAAGCGCAGCAGTTCTGACTTGCTTTATGGCGTTGAGCTTTTAGCTGCTGTATATTTTATTCATCTTGTTTTTTGATGAAACTGGCCCCTCAATTTTTTTTTTTTTTTTTGCAACTGGAAAACAGCTGCGTAATTGCTGTTTTTCTCCCAAAATTCTGCAGGATTTTCCCACTCTGAGGCCAGCGCAGCCCTAAATATTTTTCCCATGATGCAAAGCGTCACTTTAATCACCGGCTAATGAGGTGGCTGGGAGTTTCCAGCACTGAAATCACTGTGTATCAACCAAAAACTCCCCCCAGCCATATAATGCATATGAAAAAGGAACAAAAATTCACTTTTTAAACAAAATACTTGTTTAACCCTTTAGAGCTGACACCCGTGAATAAAGCATGTCAGCACCCTGCAGCCTACATTTTCGGGGGTTTGTGGCAACTGCATGGCGCAGATATATTCTATTCGAAGCAACTTTTTAATTGGTCTTTGCATTGGTTTTCAAATGACTAGCTTTCGTATTCTGCATCTGGTTGTCAGGGTCACTGACCCCTGCAACAAAAATTAGACTGTGATCCTGGGAAATGCCCAACTTGTATCACAGGGACCGTGGAGATACCGGCACAAGAATCTGGGAAGCATAAAACATTTTGCCATAGTTTATTCTGCCCCCCCCCATCAGTCGGGGCCCAATCCTCTTACAGGGGACCCCCCTTGTACATTCAGCAAACAGATAGCTGCCTGTTTAACCCTTTATCTGCATGCATTACACTTTGCTTCAGAGCTAATTGTGCACAACTAGCCTACATTGATGTAGTTTGAGTAGTCGCAATTAGAGATTAGATAGGGACAAGCTTTGACTGTTGGAACATATTTGGGGGTGCTGATGGGGTGCTTTGTGTTTGCAGAGCATTTACTACACCAGCAACCAGCAGCTACACGTGGGGAACCTCAGTCCGACCATCGATGATGATGACAATCGGTGTCTGGTGGATGTGAACAGTCGGCCACGACTCATCGAATGCAACTACGCCAAAGCCAAACGCATGAAACTCTACTGGGACTTTAACCAGGTACCCCTTCCCTTTGGACTCTAACACCAGGTGCCAACCCATGTTTAAACAAAAAAATCCCAGGGTGGAGGTGACAATTTATTATGACCCCCCCCCCCGTTAATTTAATTGCTACCCTCCTGCCTAGGCTGGTGCCCCTCTTTGATAATTCAGCAATTTCCATTGGGGCCAAATACTAAAAGACCAACCACCAAAGGGACACAAGTACTGGTGGGATAATTGTAATGAGCCCGGACACACTTGGAAAATAAATAATTAATATATAAATAAAATAATTGGAAATAAAATCAATTTGCACAATATGAGTCGCCCCCTACTGGTTAGGAGAGTGCACCATCCCTGAATTAAGGAGCCCATTAGTTATGTATGGGTTGGGTTTTTCCCAGACCCTAAGCCGTCCTCCCTCAACCTGCACCCGCCCTCCCTCAACCTGCACCCTACCGCATCCGACTTCCGGGTTCCTTTTATCCACCTGACCCGCCCTGCCGATGACATCACAAAAGGGGCGGGGCGACCAAGCGCATGGCTATAAAGCCGGAAGCAAGCATTTATGGTGGCGGGCGGGGAGAACAGAGCAGCCTGAACCTGCCTGACCCACGGGTAAACCTGCAGGTCCCGCCCATCACTAGAGCTGCCGAATAAAAAGCTAAATAACTCAAAAACCACAAATAATAAAAAATGAAGACCAATTGCAAATTGTCTAAGGATATCCCTCTCTACATCATACTAACAGGCAATTTAAAGGTGTACATCCCCCTTTAATCAAGCTGTCAGGGCGGGTGATGGTGCAGTCACGCTCTGATGCCGTACGATGAATTCAGAACTTATAGAAATAATTAAGGACGTGCTGGGTTTAATGACACTTCTGGGCCGGCCCGGTGAAACTGGAAGCCGTATTGTTCCCATGGAAGGTTTCACGCTGGAAGCCGCACAACTAATGAGCGTAATTGAGCCGAGCCGCGATTAATTGCTGTTTTGTGCTCCAGTGATTCGCTCTCATTCTCTCTCGAACGCGTCTTCCTGCACCGCGCATGTTATATAGAGAGAGGTAACTAAGGCCCAATTAGTTTGTATTTCCTTTTGAAAGCATTCAGCCAGTTGGGATAAAGCACAGGCATAGTTGCAGTTGGTCACCTTGGAGAATCTAATCTCCTCCCCCTGCTACTTAGACAGCTCTGATTCTCTGCACTACCTGTGCCTGGGTTGTTCTCTCTCCCATTGTCACAGCATGGAGTCCAGGCCACACCCACTTGACTGAACATGGGGAAGAGAACAGCTCAGGAACAGGAATCTATGTTAGTGCATCTGAGATTCTAAGGGTCGTAGTAGGGGCAGTTATAGCAGCAAATTGAGGGGCAACTTTATATTAATCCCCTGATATGGGATGAGACGTTGGTGGGCGGATGTCCCCTAATTTATGGCCGTATAGTGGACAACATTGATATATTTAGGTCTGGTACTAATCAGATACAATTATAGAATAGAAAACTTCCCCTTTCAACAGTTCCCTCAACATTCTGAGGATTGACTGCGCTTCCATCCCTACAGCCTCCCAAGCCTCCGTCACTGGCAGGAATGACTCCAGACAACCCCATTATTCAAATGAAAGAAGAAAAAAAATAAATCTAATCCTGTGCTAACGAGGAATCCAGAGCAAGTGCTGGCGTCCCTTATTAGGCAGCCATTGACCTTTATAGAATCCTCTTTAATTAAGCAGCGGATTCGTCGGATGTCTCGGGCTCATTATGGAGCAGAACTCACTTGCCTCAGCAGCTTCCAGCCTCTCGAACCATACGGAGACAGATAATTTCATTCTGTGCGGTCAGAAATCTGAAATTTAATAGAGAAAAAACTATCGTTACAAAACGTGAATTAAAGGGACTGCTCACTTTTACATGAACTTTTAGTATGATGTAGAGAGGGATATCCCGAGACAATTTGCAATTGGTTTTCATTTTTTATTATGTGTGGATTTGGACTTATTTCGCTTTTTATTCAGCAGCTCCCCACTATGCAATTTCAGACATCTGGTTGCTAGGGCCCAAATAAACCTAGCAACCATGCACTGATTTGAATAAGAGACTGGAATATGAATAGGAGAGGGACTGAATAGAATAAAAAGTAGCAATAACAACACATTTTTAGCCTTACAGAGCATTTGTTTTTTAGAAGGGGGGTCAGTGACCCCTCATTTGAAAGCTAGAAAGAGCCAGAAGAAGGCAAATACTGTAATTCAAAAACTTTAAAAATAAATAAAATCTTGCTGTTAAACCAACAGCTCCAAGCATTGTAGAAGGGTCTTGTTGTTAGGGTTTGACCATGGGTCAGAGGGGTTCAGGGCCCCCTACCCTTGGGTGATATAAGGAGGGGGGGGCATTTCACCATGTCATGGCTAGGCTTGATTAATAAAATAGAATGGGACCCTCTACTGGGAAAAATGTCTTGACCACACCCCCTAATATACAGAGTCATGCTCCATTCTTCCAAAACCCAGCCCACAATCCACCAAACCCCACCCACTCCTGCATGTGCCCCTCCCCTAGATGGTTCACCTTCCAATATACATAGGATAGTATTAACAGTAGATACATTATATACATAGAATACAGTAGTGTATACAGTAGATACATAGGATACAGTAGTATATACAGTAGATACATTATATACATAGAATACAGTAGTGTGTACAGTAGATACATAGGATACAGTAGTCTATACAGTAGATACATTATATACATAGGATACAGTAGTCTATACAGTAGATACATTATATACATAGGATACAGTAGTCTATACAGTAGATACATTATATACATAGGATACAGTAGTCTATACAGTAGATACATTATATACATAGGATACAGTAGTCTATACAGTAGATACATTATATACATAGGATTAAGTAGTATATACAGTAGATACATTATATACATAGTAGTATATACAGTAGCTACAGTATATACATAGGATACAGTAGTCTATACAGTAGATACATTATATACATAGGATACAGTAGTCTATACAGTAGATACATTATATACATAGGATACAGTAGTCTATACAGTAGATACATTATATACATAGGATACAGTAGTCTATACAGTAGATACATTATAGACATAGGATACAGTAGTCTATACAGTAGATACATTATAGACATAGGATACAGCAGTATATACAGTAGATACATTATAGACATAGGATACAGCAGTATATACAGTAGATACATTATAGACATAGGATACAGTAGTATATACAGTACATACAATATAGACATAGGATACAGTAGTATATACAGTAGATACATTATAGACATAGGATACAGCAGTATATACAGTAGATACATTATAGACATAGGATACAGCAGTATATACAGTAGATACACTATAGACATAGGATACAGTAGTCTATACAGTAGATACATTATATACATAGGATACAGTAGTATATACAGTAGATACATTATATACATAGGATACAGTAGTATATACAGTAGATACATTATAGACATAGGATACAGTAGTATATACAGTAGATACACTATAGACATAGGATACAGTAGTGTATACAGTAGATACATAGGATACAGCAGTATCTACAGTAGATACACTATAGACATAGGATACAGTAGTATATACATTATATACATTAGAAACATGCTCAGTAGAGGCTGCAGCAACTAATGTATCAGATATAATCAGGGGACCCCCAGCCCCCCCAGACAACAAGCAAGTAGGGGCCATAGTTTAGAGTACAATGAGCCCGGTGTCCAATCGGTCAGATATTCTCCCACTTTGAGTTTTGCAGGAGGGAAAGTCGTTTCGATGACACATCGCACGTTAATGGGATCCAGATGAAAGTTATTACAGGGAAAGGTTTATATTTTATGAGTTTTGCGCATTAATTCTCTTGGCAATAAAATAAAGATGAAACGCTGGAAGCTGATTTGCATAATGAAAAAGTAATTATTTATTTACCAGAATTGGATCTCTGCACTTTCTGCCTGCGGAACGTGATACAGAGATGGAGAAGGTTTATGTGCATATAAATATATATATATATTGCAGCTCTCACTCTGGGTAATACAGGATTTGGGGGGGGCAAAATAGGCCAAATTAAAGGGGTTGTTCACCTTTGAGTTAACTTTTAGTATAATGTAGAGAGGGATATTCTGAGACAATTTGCAATTGGTTTTCATTTTTTATTGTTTATGGTTTTATAGTTATTTAGCTTTTTATTCAGCAGCTCTCTAGTTTGCAGTGTCAGCAATTTGGTTTCTAGGGTACAAATTCCCCTAGCAACCCTGCATTGATTTGAATAAGAGACTGGAATATGAATAGGAGAGGGACTGAATAGAATGATAAGTAATAAAAAGTAACAATAACAATACATTTGTAGCCTTACAGAGCATTTGTTTTTAGATGGGGTCAGTGACCCCCATTTGAAAGCTGCAAAGAAACAGAAGAAAATTGCAAATCATTAAAAAACTATGAAAAATAAATAATGAAGACCAATTGAAAAGTTTCTTAGAATTGGCCCTTCTACAATATACTAAAAGTTAACTTGAAGGTGAACCACCCCTTTAATGCGGGGGAGCTTATAGATGAGTGTGGCTTTATGTTTGAATAAGGGGAGGGTGAATATATTCCAGTTGTCACCTATAGAATGAGGAACTGCAGTGGATTCTGCACAGACAGAGGGTCGGGTGAGGGGTATATACAGAATGACCCAAATGTGTTATTAGAGGGTGTCACTGGGGGAGGAAAGGGGTACTGCTTAGTCTCAATCACGCCCCTTTCTATGTAAGTCTATGTAAGTAATAGGGATGCACCGAATCCAGGATTCGGTTCGGGATTCGGCCAGGATTCGGCCTTTATCAGCAGGATTCGGATTCGGCCGAATCCTTCTGCCTGGCCGAACCGAATCCGAATCCTAATTTGCATATGCAAATTAGGGCCAGGGAGCTAAATCACGTGACTTTTTGGCACAAAACAAGGAAGTAAAAAATGTTTTCCCCTTCCCACCCGTAATTTGCATATGCAAATTAGGGTTCGGATTCGGTTCGGTATTCGGCCAAATCTTTCGGGAAGTATTCGGGGGTTCGGCCGAATCCAAAATAGTGGATTCGGTGCATCCCTAGTAAGTAACCTGTCCTAACCCTGACTGGGGTTCTAGGGCCCATGTTAAGGGCCCCAACACCCACTGGTAGTTTTGTCAGTCATCTAGTGTTACCTCTGCCATGGCCAGGGGTCTGTATTACAAATGTACCAGCAATGTAGTTGCTCATATATTGGCGATACACCAAAGTTTAGCCCCTGGCACCTTAAGCCACGACCCCCCCAGAACCCGCCCAAAACGTACCCTTCTTTTTTTTTATCTCCTTCCCAATCTTCCTGCAGCACCCTTATACTAATCCGTATACTAAAAAAGGGTGGTATATCTCCCCACTGTCCCGTTTTTTGCGGGACAGTCCTGATTTTGACCCGCAGTCTCGGATTGTTACTGAAATCCCCCGACTTTCTCTTTGATCTCCCGCACTAAACAGCCAGAAAAAGATACACAGTTTCTAAAACTTAATTGGCTTCTGGAAGAGTGCCCAGTATATGTGGCAGGTACACCTAGATACTTTTGTAACAATTTAAGATACGCAGAGACACCATTGTAACAATTTAAGATAAGCAAAGAAACAATTGTAAATCTAAAATAAATAAACAATTGTAACAATTTAAGATAAGCAGATCAGGTGGGAACTGCGATTTGCAGCTTAAAGGGCAAATTCACCTTCATTAGCAAAACTGTAATAACATAAAAAAAACATATAAAACCTGCCAAATTTTATAAAATTAGCATGGTAATTAGGGGTGTGGTCACAAAAACAGGCGTGGACTGCACCCTAGGCACATGCCTCTTCTGCCCGCCCCTAGTTCCGGCTCTGGTGGGTGGAGCTATATAAATGGCCACCATAGGGTGGTACAGGGATTGTACCACGTTTGGGGTCCTGTGGGTCCCCCCTTTACTCAGTTTTGAGTGTGCGTTTGTTTTTATTAAACTCACACCTGTCTGTTTATTACATATAAATATCCCTGTAGAATTCAGAACAATCCAGAAGTTGGAGTTTGGACACTGGGGGCTGCAGACGGCAATGGGTCATTGTTTCAGTATCTCCAAATCTGAATCTAATTTAAACTCTTCAGTATTTGGTGCATAAGTTCCTGTATCCCATCCCGTGAATCAGAAGCCTGTGGATCTGAAGGTTCTGCCGGGGGCAAATAGATCTGAGATTCTCCGGGTCCAATAGTTCTGTCCTTGTAAGAACGAGGTCCTGGAGACCAGAGCTGGAATTTATTGGCCGGCAGGGACTGATTCAGAACTTCACAAATACTGAAAACCGAAACCATCCGATCACGTTTCACCGAAATGCCCAGAACTTATCTACAAGGAATCACCGGCGCCCAATCTGCTGCCGGATTCGTTCATCCAATTGTTCATCCCGATTTCCATTTATTCCTCATTCTGTGGGTTTATAGTTACGTGTAGATATCATTGCTAGCGATTCATGAAACCTTCCTTTTCTCTGGTTCTGACTCTTGACACAATGTAGCAGCAGTCGGTTCTCCTCCAGATCTGCCACATTCAGCCTTCAGTAGGGTTGCCACCTTTTCTGGAAAAAAATACCGGCCTTCCTATATATTTATTTTTTCCCTATTAATAAGATTTTTACCGGGCAGACCAGTAAAATAGCCGCCTGGTGGCAACCCTAGCCTTCAGTGATGTTAGTGGGGGTCTCTGCTCCCCCCCCCCGACCTTAGAATGGAAGCTTTCCCTTGTTACATTAATTACACAGCCGATAACTTGATTTTGGGGGAATATGGGGTTATTTCAATAACATTTTCCACAATCTTTAAATAACTTTTTTTTTTTTTTATATCCGCCGGCGACTTGAGAGCCTGAAAGGGAGGTGTTAATGGAGGAGCGGGAGACATAAGTGAATATGAAGTCACGGGACTCAGCATGGGGGCTATGTTTAGCACTTACCTTCTCCCTTCCCTGGGGATCGGAGGAAATCTCCTTCCTATTAATCCACTTAGCACATTCCACATACATTTCCCTCTGGCCCCTCTGTGTTTTCTCACTTCTTACAGCTCATGGGGGGGGGGGCTACATATTAAATATCAACCTTGGATTCTCCTTGGGCCAACCTACAGCTCTCCAGTGGTTTTAAACCCCCCCATCAGCCATTGGGCCTAACCTTATCACAACTGTAATCCTATTGGTTAGCATAGGTGCCCTTCTTCAGTTGCTCCCAGGTAGAACACAGGTTACAGGGGGACTCAGAGCTGCCATCAAGGGGTTACAGGGGGTACTGCAGTCAGTGGCCCCAAGAGGCCACAAAAGGTTTTCAGTATAATGCATGTAACTGTATCTGGGGTGTGGTCATTCATTGGGTCCCATTTTATTTTTGGCAGGTCACAGGGTCCTACATGACCAATAGGTTAATAATTAGGAAGGGGAGGTCCTTTCTATTATGGGGTGTCCTTAATTCCTGGTGGTGGCCCTAACTGAACTCCTTACGTCATTCATGGTTTGCAATTTGCCCCCACACTTAGATCAGGGCCGTATTCTGGGTTTGGAGCTTTGGCTTAGTTAGTACATGGGTGGGGAGACAAATACAAGAGGTCCTCTGCACTCAACCCATTATCAAAATATTTAAGAGACGTCAAAGTCATCCCATATCTGGCCAGTCCTACTCTCAAATTGCTTCTGATTCATTAAGAATTCCATTCACAGAGTGAGCCCATGCTGTTGTCTGGTTAGTTGCTATGGGTTACAAGGCTCCCTTCATATGGAAACTAATGGTTCTGATTCATTGATAGAAATGCCAATATTTCCAGTCAATATCTCAAGCACTTACTGTTGTTGTTGTTGTTTTTTTCTTCTTCTTTTTAAACTCAAGGGGGGTCCGATCCAAAACAAGAAGTCAAAGCGCTGCCTGGAACTTCTGGAAAACAGCGATAACGAGTTTGGTTACCAGTTGGTGCTGCAGAACTGCAGTGGACAACGTTGGACCATAACAAACTATCATAAAAACGTCATCATAACGACATAGTGGGGTGATCAGAGCCGTCTTTTGGGGGTGCTGGGGCATGATCAGCATTGTATATAGTGCTGGTATGGAGAGGGGGCTGGTGAACCCAAACTGGAGCCCCCCCAGTGCAGCTCAGCCTACTTGGCACTCAGTGGGTTAAGGAGGAAACACTTGATTCCTTTGCTACCGTGTAGCAAACGTCATACAGTTGCCTGCTGGATTTTTTTTATTGTATTATGGGTGAGTGCAAGGAAAGGTTATCGGGCTTTAGACTTTTCCTTTCCTACTTTTATTCTCAAGAGTTTTTAGAGGAGCCCAGTGCTGGTGATGGTGGAAAATATGGAAATATTTTACAACTTGAAGTGTAAATAACTAACAAATGAAGCTATTTATAATGGACAATAAAGTTTTATGGATAAAATGAGTGATGCCGTTTATTTTCAACAATGGGGATGAGATATCTAGAATGTCAGCCATAAAGCAGGGCAGGACTGCAGCTTCCTATAATGGGGATCAGATCTGTGCAGCCACT
>CM044437.1:3419160-3438301 GCA_024363595.1 Xenopus borealis | reverse complement strand
TTTGCTGCCGTTTCGCGAATTTATTCGCCAGCGGCGAATTGCGGGAATTCGCTGCGAATTTGCCCCTGGCGAATAAATTCGCCCATCACTAGCCCCAAGCACTTGCTACCTGAACCAGTCTGATTGTAGGACTCATGGGAGCCCATTATTCCCATCCCTGAAGGGACTTCACTATATCACAGACCTCTGCACATGCAACCCAAGCTGGACCAGTTGTGAGCTGACCCTCACCACCACATTAGGGAAATCCATATAAACTGGGAATTACATCAGTTACCATGCAAAATAGACTTTTAGTGGACCCCTAAAAAGTGAAAGCCAACCCGTGATATCACAGTAAATTGGGAGTGACACTACTCCTGGGGTAGGTAGCCATGAAGAACCTAGACTTGCACTGGTTTGGTTGGGTAGATCCCCACCAGACCTGGGCCCTCGGACCTGAATTCTCACCCCAAGCACATGCAACCCAAGCAAGCCCACTAGAAGAATTTATGGGAGACAACCCTCATCACTGTGATGTCACAATAAATTGGGAGTGACACCACTCCTGGGGTAGGTAGCCATGAAGAACCTAGACTTTCAGTGGTTTGGTTGGTTGGGTAGATCCCCACCAGACCTGGGCTCACTGACCTGCATTCTTGCCCCAAGCACTTGCTACTCAAGTTGGCCCAGTTGGGAGCTGCCCCTCAACACCACATTAGGGAAATCTCTATAAACTGGGTATGACATCAGTCCTGGGGTAGGTAACCATGCAGAATAGACTTTCAGTTGACCCCTACTACACCCTGCTGACCTGCATTCTCACCCCAAGCACTTGCAACCAAAACTTGAAGAATTCATGGGTTCAACCCTCACCACGGTGATGTCACATTAAACTGGGAATGATTTCACTCTTGGGGTAGGTAGCCATAGATAACAGAGACTGGCCTGGTCCCGCCAGACCTGGATCCATGGACCTGCATTCTTGCCCCCAACTAACCCAGTTGAAGGATTCACAGGAGCCAACCCCCACCACCTTGATTTCACAATAAACTGGGAGTGGGAGTGGCCAAGTAGTGCCAGAAGTAAGGTCACTGATTGGGTGGATCAACTAGGGAGCTCAAATTTTTCTTTAAAATGTTCTTTAATGTTGGACTTTTTTTTAGCAACCTGAACCTAATGAAGGTTTTCCATAAGTATCTGACCTGCTGCTGGACTTCACTGAAACCCCTCAAAAATGTTGGGAAAATTCCTTTGGCTGTAAGAAATCTGACCTTGGACAATTGTTTTCTATTTAACATGGAAACCTTCTGTGTCAAGAAACTGCCAAATCTTTTATAAATGTTAGAATAGGAAAAGTCTCATCATTCGTGGTTCCTATGTGTGACTGCCCGTTCCTAAACCCCGGCTTTTCATTGTCTGACATGAAAGATTTGGGGGAGAATAAAACAAAACGAGAGCCGTCTATTTTCTTTCTTAAACTTTCACTTCCTGACATTTCCGCTCGGCTAATTGAATACTTGTAGGGTACTGGCCAAATAACCGTTAACGATCTGCTTTAATTAAATATAACCTTTTAAAGCAACATGTGTCTTTATCCAGGAGGGACAAGAGGTTGGGGGAGCCGGACAGATATGGAATTCTCTGTGATCTGACCTTTAACTGCAGTCTGGCAAGAACATGCCGCTAATTTGGGAAAAGGCTGGACTAATACATTTTGATATTGGGAAATTCATCTGAAGAAATAACAAGTAGGTGGAGACCAGATGTGAAAACACAAGGGTTCGTGGCTCCATAGGAAGAGCATCAAGAAGGAAGAACTGCTCACGTCCTCACCTTTCTTCTAACTTCCAATTCTACCTTCCCTCCTTCTGTCATCTCCCTTTCCAACTCTTCTATAAATCCCCCATTATCCTTCCAGTTTCAGCAAAATACAATACAACCTCTTTTGGTTCTTCAAAACTCTTCCTCCATGTCTAGAATCAAAGGACTCTGTCCTTCTGTCATCTCCCTTCCAACTCTTCTATAAATCCCCCATTATCCTTAAAGAACAAGTAAACGTTTTTTTTTTCTATCTGTAAATTTGCTCTAAACAGCCCCCCAGATTAATGTACCTTAGTCCCTGCTGCAAGTCTGCTCTGGTTTCTGTGTTATCAGCAGCTTGTTTCCCCTTCTTCCTGGTGCAGAGTGAAGCCCCGCCCCTTAGTTTACTGAGCTGACCTTATCTCTTGGACTAGTCCTGGAGATCATTTGCATACTATGACATAGCAGAGACCAGTGTGTTTAGCACCTTTTGCTTGGGGAAACTAGCTTACTAATGCACACACTGGCTCCCTCTTCCTCTCTATTGTGGAACAGCAGCAAATGGACTGCTCAGTAAACTAAGGGGCGGGGCTTCACTCTGCACCAGGAAGAAGGGGAAACAAGCTGCTGATAACACAGAAACCAGAGCAGACTTGCAGCAGGGACTAAGGTACATTAATCTGGGGGGCTGTTTAGAGCAAATTTACAGAAAGAAAAAGAAAAACATTTACTTTTCCTTTAAAGTTTCAGCAAAATACAATACAACCTATTTTGGTTCTTCTGTATCCTCAGATGCCCTTCTAAAAACTGAGTCAACCTCTTCCTCCATGTCTAGAATCAAAGGACTCTGTCCTTCTGTCAACTCCCTTCCAACCCCTTTGTTTCTTTTCACTCTTTCCTCTTCTACAGCCTCCCCTTTCACCACCATTCCATTTCACACCCAGCTTCTTATCCATACCTCCCAACTGTCCTGTTTTTAGAGGGAAAGTCCCTCTTTTGACAGCTCAACCCACAGTCCCTTGTTTGTACTGGAAAGTCCCATTTTTCTCTGCACTGAACAGCCAGAGAAAAACAAAGTTTCTAACTTCATTGGCTTTTGACAGAGAGCAAAGAACTACCAGGAGGTTTATTTCCAGATAAGCAAATATTAACAGGTCCCTTGGGAAAAGTTAGACTCACAGCTTAAAGGGCAATTCACCTTCATTAGCAAAACTGTAATAACTGGGAAAATACCATAGAAATGTGTTTAAACTTTCACAACCTGCCAAATTCTGTAAAATTAAAATGGTAATTTAGTAATTAAGGGGTGTGGCCACAAAATGGGTGTCGTCAAAACTTTTTTGTCCCTCTTTTTATTTCCAAAATGTTGGGAGGTATTCTTATCCAACATCCATCTTACAGTCCGCCATTCAATTTGCAACTGTTGCCTCTGTACAATCCATCTATCTCAACTGCATCTAACCCACTGCCTTTCTTCTAGTCCACTACTCTCCTATCTGCATTGACACTGTCTACACCAGGGATCCCCAACCTTTTTGAACCTGTGAGCAACATGTAAAAGGAGTTGGGGAGCAACACTAGCATGAAAAATGTTCTTGGGATGCCAAATAATTGGCCATTTGGTAGCCCCATTGTGGGTTGTCAACCTACATTAAGGCTCTGTTCGACATTACATCTGTTTTTTATGCAACCAAAACTTTCCCCCCAAGCCAGGAATTAAAAAATAATCACCTGCTTTGAGGCCACTGGGAGCAACATCCAAGGGGTTGGAGAGCAACATGTTACTCATGAGCTACTGGTTGGGGATCACTGGTCTACACCATCTCCTTTCTGTTCAGTTAATTTCTGTTCACTAATTACCCTTCCTCAATCAACTCCAACATTCGTCTTACAATGAACCATCTAATGTGCAGCCATTGTTTCTGTTCCCTCTAAGCTCAACTGCATCTAACCCACCACCCTTCTTCTAGTCCACTACTTTCCTATCTCTATTCTATCACTGACTCTGCCTCTGCCATCTTGTTTCTGTTCAGGTTCTTTCCAACCACAGCACAAAATCCTCCACCTTTCTTCTAGTCAAGTATTATCCTATCTCTATTCTATCCTTGACTCTGCCTCTATAATCTCATTTCTGTTTCCAGCCACCATCCCCATTATTATCACTCTTTGAAACCCTTCCTGAATCAACTCCAACTCCCTTTTACAGCCAAGCATCTAATTTGCAACAATTGTCTATGTTCCCATTGGCTCAACTGCTTCTACCCAGTCCATTTTCTGGTCAACTATTTCCTATCTCCATTCTATCATTGACTCTGTCTCTCTACCATCTAATTTCTCTCCAGTTCCTTTCCAACCACTGTCCCCACTATAACTCTTTAATATCCTTCCTCATTCAACTATATCTTCCTCTTCTCCCCTCTACACCCATTTAGCTCTGTATCTGACCATTGCTGCCTCATATCTGCTCCCAAACTGCTGTTGGGCTCCATTCAGCCTTGAGATACCATCACCTAATGATATTGGAGACTGGATTTTGAAGGCTTTATCAAATACTCCATTTATTAGCAACAATTTCCTTCACTGCCCTTATCTTTCCCAGTGACTATAAATACCCTTATAAACTGGCTTTTCTTCTCCATTTATTGCTTTTTCTTGCTATCAGTACTAATCAGAATGAAGCGGAGGTCAGTATCACACAGGGCTGAAATTCTTAACATTTAATCTTCCAGTTCTTTGATTATTTCATTGTGTTCATGTAAAGGCACAAGCCCGGCAGATCCTTCCCATAGACCTCAGCATTTGCAGCAGGGTTGGTTGCACTACAGACACTAAGTCAAGGAGACGGCATGAGAAATGGATCGGCTGCCATAGCAAATCAATTTGTATTCTCTACAGGGGACTTGTATACAAATATACCTCCCTGGGCATTAAAAGAGTCATTTCCAGCTGTGCATCTTCATAGACTTACCTAAAGAAGACATCTGTGAAATTGTAACAGCGGGGCGCAGTCTGGAGCCTTTCATCCCTATAGATAGGAAACGTTATATTTCATGAGAATGTTCCCTTTATGGAGACACAGTCGCAGTTAAACCAAAGAGGATACCAAGGAAGGAAACCTCATTTCAGATGATTGTTTTGTTTGTGCATTCACACCTTAAAGGGGAAACTGAAAGAAAGTTCACTGCATCTCTGTTAAAGGGCCCAAGTCATTAGACACTTTGCCTGCTCTTTTAATTCATATTTTATACATTTTTATAGTGAAGGTTTACAGGGCAGTATTTTTTACTGTCACATTAGAAATTCTGTTTGTTTCAGGTTGGAGTCACTGGCTTTATTTCCTCTGCCTCATCTCATCTCTCTTATCCCACTATGTACTGCCTAAAGGTTAGGAAATCAGGGCTTTCCCCTTAAAAGAAACTATAGATATACTCAAGACCCCACTACAGGGGTGTTTCTCGGGATATCCAGAGCTGAAATGTAGCTCCCAAATACCCAACCCCACTTACCAGCATTCCAGGTAAATTTAGGGGGGGGACAGAGAATTGCAGAACACATGGCAGTGTGGGTAGTGGGTAGTGGGCATCTTACCAGACAGAGTCAGACTTGGCTGGAGGAAAAACAGGGAAAAAAACCTGGTGGGCCCCACAACCAGGCCCGGACTGGCCATTTGTGGGTTCTGGCAAATGCCAGAGGGGCTGCTATAAGGTCCCATAGAAAGTCACTATTTAGTGGGGGCTGTTTGGGCCTCTGTGTACCTGAAATACCAGGGTCTATTTTAATCCTCTAGGGTGGGGCTAGTAGTTGGTGAATGAAATGACTCTTGAAGTTGTGTTGGGGCTAGGGTTGCACCAAAGAGAAAAGTTTACCAGCCAGGGTAGGGGGTGGGCGGGTCCAAAAGGTGGAGGTAATGCCATAGGGTCAGTCAGGTCATGATGTCACATGGGCGGGGTCATGATCATGAGGAGCAGACGTGACTCGTGGAGCCTGGAATCTGTAATCTGAATTGTGGCCTGGGGGTGCATTGGAGGCAGGCCGTGAGCAATTTCAATGGTGATCACAAATTTACCAGCAGCTACATTGCGGGCCCTGGCTTGATTTATTTTACCGGCTAGGCCTGTGAAATACTAGCCACCCTAGTTGGGGCCCCCGGAGTAGTAGCTCTGGTGGGCCTCGAACACCCAAGCCCTACTCCGTTACCAGACCAACTCAGTGCTGGAATGACACAGTTTGATCAGTGGAGTAACTACCAGGGGTACAGGGGGTGCAATTGCACCAGGGCCCCCACCCCCTTGGGGCCCATCGGAGCCAAGAAAATGGTTATGGCAGGCAGTTATCTAGGGGGGAGATTTTACAGCACACATGCCATGAACACTCCAGCATGGGATTTATAGAGGTAAGGGCCCGACTTGGGAGCCCAGGTGCCCCTCCTGTTCCGGGGACCCACCAGGGAGTAGTTACGCCACTGAGTTTGATAAATTATTTCACTTCCTTCTCGGCAAGCAAAAATCATTCTGATGACAGTATCCCTTTAAGGCTTTCAAAGAATATTCCTTTTTATGAATAAAACGGGTATTTCAGCGTCTCTGACGAGATCGATAAGTCAGTAAGAAACTTTAGAGTCCTTGGCAAGGTCGGCTGGAAGGTCGGGGGGGGGGGGATAATTGCACTTGGGAAGGAGATTCCCTTGGGAAGAAATCGCTTACAGTCACAATTCTTTGAAATAAAAACCCTTCCCTTTACTTCCCCTTGGCTGGGGGATCACACGTCAGTTAGCAGGAATCAGTGTTAAAAGGCTTTGACTAAGCGGCAGCCATTTATTCTCGCTAAAATACCTTTGATTCATCCAAAAACTTCTATTTCATCCACAAGGAGCGCTGACCTTTTAAACTCGCTAAAAGTTTCCCGAATGCTGTTTTGCAAGAACATGTATAATGTATAAGTTCAATAGAGTTTTCGGCAATAAAGCGCCGATTGCACAGCCCATAAAATCCCTCGGCTTCGGACATAAATCAGCCGGTGTCCTTGGCGTTTGCCTGAATGACTGACTGCGCCCCGCGCTTTGCGACTCACAAAACAACAGCCGTGTTTTCTTCTACCGACAAGAAGTCCTGGGAAATGGGACGTCATTGTAAGATTTATTCAGCCCCCAGAGAAATAAATAGCTGTTAGATATTAAATGAATTGACTGAAGGAATATTGAGCCCAGGAAAAAATAAAAAAGCAGAATGCACCAAATCAAATTAAAGTGACATTTACAGAGCGAGTGGAGAAAGTCTCATGTCAGCCAATGGGAAGGTTACTGTCAGCCCTGACCAACTTTTATTTTATAGGGAATTTACAGAAGCAATAAACTGCCCTAATTATAGTGAGTGTGTGATAATGTTATATAGGCACAATGGGGAACAGTGACCTTCACTGAGACACAGAATCAGCCAATATCTGAATATCCTCTCTCTGCCATAAAGCAGGGCATGACTGCTGCTTCCTATAATGGGGATCAGATCTGTGCAGCCACTGGGACAGAATGCTCTGTTATACAGATAGCTAGAATCTCAGCTGCCATAAAGCAGGGCAGGACTGCTGCTTCCTATAATGGGGATCAGATCTGTGCAGCCACTGGGACAGAATGCTCTGTTATACAGATAGCTAGAATCTCAGCTGCCATAAAGCAGGGCAGGACTGCTGCTTCCTATAATGGGGATCAGATCTGTGCAGCCACTGGGACAGAATGCTCTGTTATACAGATAGCTAGAATCTCAGCTGCCATAAAGCAGGGCAGGACTGCTGCTTCCTATAATGGGGATCAGATCTGTGCAGCCACTGGGACAGAATGCTCTGTTATACAGATAGCTAGAATCTCAGCTGCCATAAAGCAGGGCAGGACTGCTGCTTCCTATAATGGGGATCAGATAACTGGCTCAGTCTACTATACAACTGCAAACACTATAGCCAAAAGTAATTAATGGCAAACTGAAGTCTGAAATAATAACAGGTACAAAGCTGACACATTTCCCCATTGCCAGCAGTTGATACAAAGTTACAGCAGAGATCAGAGAGGGAAGTGATACTGAAGTGCAAGATGAAATGTGCAGTCACTTTTTCGCGGAATCTTATGGAACACTCAGCGTTTAGTCACAACCCCTCCACATTCCCCTAAGTTATTCTGTATCACGGAATCCATTGCACCCAGGTCTCCTTGTGCTGAGAAGTGCTGTCTGGCAGCTGATACACGAATCTATTCATTGTGCTGAAATCTGTCAGTTTCTAGCAGTTAAGCTGGCCGTAGATGCACAGATCCGCTTGTTTGGTGAACTCGCCAAATGAGCGGATCTTTCCCAGATATGCCACTAACTGGCAGGGCTGTATCGGGGTAACATTCGACCCTATGGCTGAGCGATCAGATTACAATGACTTCCGATGGGAAGAAAATCGGAAGAAAATCCAACCTTCCCGATCGATATCGTGTCCAGATATGGGTTGGGAAGACCTGTCGGAAGCTCCCATACACGGGGAGATAGGCTGTCAGATTGGTCTAAATTACTGATATCGGCAGCTTTATCTGTCCGTGTTCGGCCGGCATTATTGGGATTTTCTGTTTGGTACCAGAGATATCAGCCAATCAGCAGATTTGTATAATTAGGTAATTGCAAGGATTTTGGTTTCATTGGGCCTGAGACTCTTAAAGCACCTTTTTATTTTATTATGGGTTCCAAAATGTCAGATGTAATAGTTTATATTTATATTGCAATAAGTACAGGTCCGTTCACCCCCATAGATGGCTTTTAGAAGTCACCAAGGAGTTGCATGACCATATATAGGCGCAAGGTTACAGGTCATGGGACCTGTTTAAGACTCTACTGTATAATATCCTCATATTCTACACCAAGGAAGGGGTATCATATATTTTTACAAGGACCGAGGGGACCTAACCCTCATTTATATGTAAAACACAAGAAGGTGCTTTACTGATTGCAAATCGCCATGGTCTTTACCCACAATGCAGCATTTCTCTAGAATTCCAGGGTCAAAGCTGCGTGGGATGTTGCACCCACTACGGCTGCAGCCAATGCATCGAAGTGTTCACAAATTTGCGAGCGACCCTTTCTCTTCTCTGCTTCCGACTCTTGAAACAACATAACATAGCAGACGTCACTTCTTTGGCAGGATTGTAACAGCAGGCAATACAAATGCTCTGCGTGTATTTAGGAATTTTTTGATTATGTGAAAAATTTGTGTTACTTGCCCTTTAAGGGTTGTAAGAATTCAGAGCTGAATGGTGAATGAAAAGAAAAGCTGAAACCCAAATAGTCTATTTACAGCTTCAATATTTTCCAGATATTTCTTCATTTTATCACTTCTCTATGGAAGCAATTGCCCCCCGGACAGAGGAGAGCTCCGTATATTTCCCCCAAATTGATCCCTGGGGGCTCCTGTTGTCAGTAGGTTACACTTATAGGTATTTATCCATCCTTCGGTGCCTAATTCTGTGCCAGCAATGAATGGAAAATAGAACGGCGCTCTTGCTTCATCTGATATAAATAAATACCGACACAGGAATCCAGTCGACTAAAGGGGAAGTAAACCTTAAAGGGAAACTGTCATGGGAAAAAATGTTTTTTTTTTTAAAACTCATCCGTTAATAGTGCTGCTGAAATCCATTTCTCAAAAGAGCAAAAAGATTTTTTTATATTCAGTTTTGAAATCTGACATGGAGCTAGACATTTTGTCAATTTCCCAGCTGCCCTGGTCATGTGACTTGTGTCAGCACTTTAGGAGGGAACTGCTTTCTGGCAGGTTGTTGTTTTTCCTTCTCAATGTAACTGAATGTGTCTCAGTGGGACCTGGATTTTACTATTGAGTGTTGTTCTTAGATCTACCAGGCAGCTGTTATCTTGTGTTAGGGAGCTGTTATCTGGTTACCTTCCCATTGTTCTGTTGTTAGGCTGCTGGGGGGGGGTGATATCACTCCAACTTGCAGTACAGCAGTAAAGAGTGATTGAAGTTTATCAGAGCACAAGTCACATGACTTGGGGCAAAAAATCTGTTTGCTCTTTTGAGAACTGGATTTCAATGCAGAATTCTTCTGTAACAGCTCTATTAACTGATGCATTTTGAAAAAAAACATTTTTTTCTAAAGACAGGATCCCTTTAAAGGGTTGGTTAACCTTCACAAATCTATTTTTAATAGTGCACCTTCAATAATGATTCTGAATTTCAGTTGCAATTTTTTTTTTTTATTGTGATTTCATAAAATATGCAATGAATTGCAGCAACCGGATTTATTGATCTGATACTAGGAAATATGATGGGAGGTAATCCGCATTAAACTGGCATCTTCCTTTATACCTCCGTAATGTGGGCTGCTCTCCTTCCCCTGGTCACAGGAGGGGGTGGGGCTTTTTTAACTTTGCATATTGCCATTGTAGTAGCCTCCACTGGCTAAAGAAGAGAACTGCAGAATAAAAGCAGCGGTGCCCCTTTAAAATCTTGTTTGGTGACAATACTCAGTACCACTTTGTACATCTTTCCTTGTAACTGCCGTGATTATAAAGAGAGCTTGTCCTTTAATTTCATACTTTCTTTGCATTTTCAGCTGGGTGTTTTGTCGCTCCGGTGTAACACGAGAGGTTGTCGTTGCTGAAGGCGCGGAATGGAGATGAAAGCAGCGAAACGCCTCCCTGAACCTCCTTTTGATCATTGTTGTTGAAATAATGAGGAATCAGTAAGGGGATGGGGAGATAACAGAGGATAATTGGAGTCGTACAAGTGCCTCTCAGAGTCAAACATTGGGTACAAGGTGGGGGTACAAAGCTGCAACTGATAAACTCTCAGTAAAGGAAGGTTCTGTCTGAGCTGCTGAAAGCACTGATTGAATCCCAATGTGCAGCTATTTGGGTTCTTAAAATGGGGCATGAAAAGTTTGACCCCACTATGCAATTAGGGTTGCCAGCTGGCCGGTATTTTACCGGCCTGGCACAATTCAGCAGGAACAGCCCCTAAGTTTGCTCATAGTCTGTACAGAGAGATCCCATAAAACTATGTCACATAGGTATTCCCTGTACTAAGCACAATTCAGCAGGAACAGTCCCTAAGTTTGTTCATAGTCTGTACAGAGAGATCCCATAAAACTATGTCACATAGGTATTCCCTGTACTAAGCACAATTCAGCAGGAACAGTCCCTAAGTTTGCTCATAGTCTGTACAGAGAGATCCCATAAAACTATGTCACATAGGTATTCCCTGTACTAAGCACAATTCAGCAGGAACAGTCCCTAAGTTTGCTCACAGTCTGCGCAGAGAGATCACATAAACCTGTGCCTATATATATATATATATATATATATATATATATATATATATTTGTCTGCAGTACAGGAAGACTGTGGCATATGACTATTTAAAAATGTATTTTCTGAATGTTACAAATGTTCTGTCCTCTGGTTCTATGAGGCCAAGTACAGCTGAGTCACTAACGAGTAACATTGTAGCAAACCTTTCTCTGCGTGTTGTAAGTAATAATCTATGGATCAGTACAGCAGTCCCTTCCAGCTGTTTCTTCTCCCTACACAGCACAAACCAACAAATGTGTACAATAAATAAAAACCCTCAAAAGGAAAAGAACTAAACATTTAATAACACAAAGGAAAATGTACAAGCCAAAAGAAATTTTCTCTATAACACCATGCTGTAAAAAGGTATAAATTTATTAATACATAAAAAAGTTACCAGTTACCCCACAAAGGAGCCTGACGCGTTTCGTGCTTCTCAGCACTTAATCCTAGGCCAAGGCAAAGGAAAATGTGCCCTGTACACATAACATACATTTGGGCTCATGTACTGATGGTGAAAAAAAATAAACCACCATGTTATATTCATTAATCAGCTCCTATGACGTATTACACTGTCCCTTTAAATTTTTCAACTGAATTTCTCCCAGGCTGTAAAGATGGAAAGACAAAACAGATACTCAAATTTGCCATTGTATGTCCAGAAACCTCATCATTTAGCATTAAGCACTTGAATCAGGTTTCATCTCCTCCCTGGTGATTGATGGCTCTGTATATTAAGGTGCCACAGACATCAGATAAAAGAGGCACAGTGAAATGTTTTCAGGCTGTAATGTACTAGGGAATAGGTTTTTTGTGTTCCTGCCAGGAGATGTGTATAGAGGCAGAAAAGATAGGATTGAAATTATATTGAACCTTGGAACAAACACATTTACACTCAGACACAATAGAAAAACTACTCATTCTGTGCAGCCACTGGGACAGAATGCTCTATCTGATCCCCATTATAGGAAGCAGCAGTCCTGCCCTGCTTTATGGCAGCTGAGATTCTAGCTATCTGTATAACAGAGCATTCTGTCCCAGTGGCTGCACAGATCTGATCCCCATTATAGGAAGCAGCAGTCCTGCCCTGCTTTATGGCAGCTGAGATTCTAGCTATCTGTATAACAGAGCATTCTGTCCCAGTGGCTGCACAGATCTGATCCCCATTATAGGAAGCAAGAATCCTGAACTAGAAGTTACTGAACCCCAAAACATTGCTAAGGTGACCAATTCTACAGAAATACATTAAAATTGTTCATTAATTAGGGCCTTGCTTGGCCCCCTACAACCCCAGGTTCTGCTTCCTCTGAAGTTACACCCCTGGTCCTGCTGTTTAATCACTTTAAACACCTCATTCCTAAATATAAAGTACCTGGTTGCAGTGATGTTTAGGAGTAGGAATATTGCCAGTTATTTAGGAGAATCTCATTTCTATATAAAATGAGCTGATGGTTCCCCCCCCCATCAGGGATGAGACAGCCGGGCATCTCCGCGTGCACCAGAATTCGCCGTTTGATATCCGAGACTGACAAATGAACAGTGACAGCTGTGGGTTCTATGAAATAGATCACTGTCTCTTCTTTATATCAAACTGAATGTGAATACCCATCATACCCAGATCTCCCGGCGGTAAAATAGGGGGTCAGTGGGGCCGTATAAGCTGCTTCTATGGAGAATTCCTGCGCTAACCTGCAAGTAATTGATAATTAGAGCTTGTGATTAAATCTTGTTTAATAAGAGACAGGTGCTAAATATAATGAGTTGGAAATGATTGTGTTGGGACAGAGAAAAGAAACTGCGTCAGAAGCTAAAGAATGGCACAAAGAAACAAAGGTTTTCCCTTCAGAATCTTTTGAAATATTTCTGTATTTGTGACCGTTTTCTAATATAGTGTAAAATGTAATTTTATACCTTCTAAAGCAGCTCTGGGAGGGGAGGGTCGCTGACCCCCACCCCCAACTAATGGATACATTTCTTATCTGTGTCACTGCTGAGCAGAATCTCTGGGTTTCATTACAGGATAGAGTCCCGCAGCGGGTCGGGTACCCTGCGGGTTGCTTGCAGAATTTCTGGGTGCGGGTATAGAAGCGGGCCGGTGGTTCTGCGGGTTGTGGGTCGGGTCACGGATCCTCGCCATAGCGATTTTTACTCCTTTTTCTGAGCATGTCTACTACTGATGATGTCACTTTACAATGACAGCACTTCCTGTTTTACTCCTTTTTTTTTTCTGTTCGCGCCTACTTACGATGATGTCACTTCCGTTTTACAATGACAGCACTTCCTGATTCTTGATGGTCAGCGGGTTCCGGGTTGCGGATCGTGGGTTGCGCGTACGGTTCGGGTCGTGGGTCCAAGCGGGTAAGAATGCGGGTCCAGGTCCCAAAAAATGGACCCGGGCAGGACTCTGTTACAGGCAGCTGGTAGAATTGATACAATAGTTGCTAATGCTCCAGAGAAATGTATCAACTAAATGTTGCAAAATTGTATCAGTTTAGAGTCTGCATTGAATTACTGAGCTGCCCCAGACTCTAACACCACAGACACCAACATTCAACTTTATAATTAGATTTTGGATAAACAGTAAACATAAATAATGGAAAGTTATTGAAAAAAAGTCTTTATTTCTGGGGAACAATCTGAAAACAACTGAATTCTATAAAGCGTTTGAAAGGTGAACAGCCCCTTTATCACTAACATCGTAAATGATCACTCAAAACACCCCTCCCCCCCAATGATCAGGAACTGACAAACTGAGCATGTGCATAACAATCATGTGTAGAATATACAAAAGAAAGCATTAATTGAATGCAAGCAGAAATAACAAAAGTACAATTCAGCAGGAACAGTCCCTAAGTTTACTCATAGTCTGTACAGCGAGATCCCATAAAACTGTGTCACATAGGTATTCCCTGTACTAAGCACAATTCAGCAGGAACAGTCCCTAAGTTTGCTCATAGTCTGTACAGAGAGATCCCATAAAACTATGTCACATAGGTATTCCCTGTACTAAGCACAATTCAGCAGGAACAGCCCCCAGAGCCTGCTCATAGCCTGTACAGATGCCTGATGATAGTTTGCAATTGTATTAACCTTCGTTATTTCAGCAATACCTATCTGGTTATTGGTTGCTGTGGGTTACTAGACCTGAGAATAACGTTGTGGCTGTAAGTACATAGCCCCCTAATAATGGCCAGCTGATACCTTCAATCCATTCTCAAGTCACCCAGGGTCAAATTGAACTTTATTTTCCTTGTGTAATTGCTTTGCCTTTGTTTCAGCTCAAAGCTTGGCAGTGGTGGTGGCGCAGGTTCTCACAGAGGTGAATTTAATTTAAAAGGCGAGTCTGATGTCAGCGCCTGCAGTTCCTTGTCTGCTCTTTAGTGTCTGATTGATTCCAAGCAACGGGGCAGTGAGAGGTGCAGTTGCATAGTCACAGTGATATTCTTGCCTTGTCTTCTCATTTACACATTATGTGCTTTACACCTGCTAAGAAATCATTTGGGGGTAAATAAATAAAAGTCACAGGGTCCATTAACCCATGGCAACCAATTAGTATACAGCGTTCAGCCCCCTAATTGGTTGCTATAGGTTACAAGAACCGGTGTAAGCTTTGTACCATTTATTACATTACCCACTGGGATTCTTGGTGGGGGTAATGGTGGCTCCCCCCAAATTCTGCTGCTCCACACTCCGTCCCTTGTGTGGGGGAAGGGGGTATTTAGAATCTGATGTGTATGTATCAATTTAAAAAAATTATAGACATAATCATCACAGTTGTATCTTGGTAGTTAAAGGGGTGGTTTGCCTTTAAGTTAACTTTTAATATGTTGTAGAATGGCTAATTTGAAGCAATGTTTTAATTGGTCTTCATAATTAATTTTTTTATTGTTTTTTTTAATTATTTGTCTTTTTTCTGACTCTTTCCAGCTTTCAAATGGGGGTCACTGACCCCATCTAAAAACAAATGCTTTGTAAGGCTACAAATGTGTTGTTATCTTATTCATATTCCAGCCTCTTTATTCAAATCAATGCATGGTTGCTAGGGTTAGGTGGACCCTTGCAACAAGGTGGCTGAAATGGCAAACTGAATAACTCAAATACTAAATCATGAAAATCAATGGCTAATTGTTTCAGAATGTCACTCTCTACATCATACTAAAAGTTTATTCAAAGGGATACTGTCATAGGAAAACATTTTTTTTTCCAAAATGCATCAGTTAATAGTGCTGCTCCAGCAGAATTCTGCACTGAAATCCATTTCTCAAAAGAGCAAACTGATTTTTATTTATATTCAATTTTGAAATCTGACATGGGGCTAGACATTTTGTCAAAGGGCTAATATGCTGGTGCTATAGAAATACATATTAATAATAATAATTTCCCAGATGCCCCACAGTCATGTGACTTGTGCCAACACGTTAGGAGGGAACTGCTTTCTGGCAGGCTGTTGTGTCTCCTTCTCAATGTAACTGAATGGGGGTCATTTATAAAGTTCGCGCAGTGCATAATTGTTCGCAAATGGTAGTTTTGCCCATGCTTTTTCCTGAACGCTACAATATTGCACTACTGTGCCCGTCTTTCCGTTTTCTGCGAATTTGCATTGTGAATGAATTTTCGCAAACAAGATTGGTCTTTGCGTGAGTACAGGCACTTTGCCAGGTTGTTTTGCGCGAAAATAGCGTTAAAAGTAACTTTAATTTCGCAATTTGCGAAACAGTTTTGCGAATATTTTCTCCGCCACCAAAGTTGTGGTGCAGAGTGTTCGCAATTTGTGATTTTTGCCATATTTAAAAAGCTCCTATAGACATTCGCAATGTGAAAAACAAATTCGCAAATTCAGCTTTATAAATATAACCAGGCGCTGGGCAAATATATTCACTCTACGAACCAATCTGCCTGCGCAAAGTTTATAAATGACCCCCAATGTGTCTCAGTGGGACCTGGATTTTACTATTGAGTGCTGTTCTTAGATCTACCAGGCAGCTGTTATCTTGTGTTAGGGAGCTGTTATCTGGTTACCTTCCCATTGTTCTGTTGTTAGGCTGCTGGGTGGGGGGGGTGATATCACTCCAACTTGCAGTACAGCAGTAAAGAGTGATTGAAGTTTATCAGAGCACAAGTCACATGACTTGGGGCAGCTGGTGCTGGTGCCGTATTCTGTGTGCCAGATCTGGAAATATCGCCATCTCACATGCGAAACCATGGAAGAACGTTTTATTTCATTACACATTTTCTAGTTGCTGTTTCTCATTTTATCACTATTATGATTTGGGTTTATTCCTAGCAGTTTCTGAGCGAGCTTTATACCCAGGCCCCCGTCTGCGGAGTCGGTAAAGCATAAATAATAGGGGCAATTAACCTTGCCTGTAACTACTCTTGTTCATTCAGCCATTAACACTTACAACGATGTGAAACTCGGAATAAACCAGAGGGAATCGTGTTTACAGCTGTTCAATAAATACCAGGAGGATTTGAACTTTATTTACTCGTCTCCCCCAGTCGTTACTTTTAATTTTCTCCATTATGGGAAGCTAAATCCTTGTCCTTGGGTTTTGTACAAAAATCAGTTTATAATAATGGGTTTCTCTCTGCCCAGGGGGGACGATCGCACCTTTATGACTTCTTTGACACCTGTTTCAATGACCTTCAAAGCCTTGAGCTTGTACAGTGCTTCACCAGGAGAACTTGCCCTTTAGTTCCTGACGTTGTGGTGGGAATCGGAAGACGTTTCAAGGACACAGATAAACATAAAAATTCTCTTTATTATATTTTAAATATTAAAATCTCATTTGCAGTAGGGTTGAAGGGCATCATAATACTACACAAATCTATTTTGTAAGTGATTTCAGACATGGGCAACTGTATTGGCTTCAACTGCTCATGCTCAGTGTTGGCATCTCATACAAGACAAGATCTGGTAGCACGAGATAGCTTCCTTCAATCCAGCTAAGATTCTCTCAAGAGGAAAACAGACCTGATTTTGGTGGTGACTCTTTAGAAGTGTTTATACAAGGCTTTAGATATCCTTTAAGTGGAATCTAAAGGCACAGAAGACCCACAAATTACCCTGAAGCTCATCTCTCTTCATGCAGAGTCTTCCTTGGTCTTCAAGCTCTTCTTGGAGGAACCCTTGTGTATTGGTCCCAATTCTGAATATTGAGGACCTTTACAGACCAGAACGTTGTTGGCTCTGCATGAGTTGGCAATTTCTTACAAGAGAAGATTTGGTGGCACAAGAGAAGATTTGGTGGCATGATAAAGCATCCTTCACTTCTGCTGAGATGCTCTAAGAGGAAAACAGAGCAGATTTTTGTGTTCAGGTGTATAAAGAGAGGACTTATTCATATCTAAGGTTTTAGTTCTCTTAAAGGAAAAGTAAATGTTTTTCTTTTTCTTTCTGTAAATTTGCTCTAAACAGCCCCCCAGATTAATGTACCTTAGTCCCTGCTGCAAGTCTGCTCTGGTTTCTGTGTTATCAGCAGCTTCTTTCCCTTCTTCCTGGTGCAGAGTGAAGCCCCGCCCCTTAGTTTACTGAGCAGTCCATTTGCTGCTGTTCCACAATAGAGAGGAAGAGGGAGCCAGTGTTTCATTAGTAAGCTAGTTTCCCCAAGCAAAAGCTGCTACACACACTGCTCTCTGCTATGTCATAGTATGCAAATGATCTCCTGGACTAGTCCAAGATATAAGGTCAGCTCAGAAAGCTAAGGGGCTGGGCTTCACTCTGCACCAGGAAGAAGGGGAAACAAGCTGCTGATAACACAGAAACCAGAGCAGACTTGCAGCAGGGACTAAGGTACATTAATTTGAGGGGCTGTTTAGAGCAAATTTAGAGATAGAAAAAAAAAACGTTTACTTGTTCTTTAAGAGGGATCTAATGGCAAATTTAAAAATGTGTCCACAACTGTCAAAAGTAATGTGCATAACTGGAGGAACAGCAATCCAGCGGCACTGAAGACCCACAGATTATTCTGAAGCTCATCTGTCTTCATGCAGAGTCTTCCTTGGTCTTCAAGCTCATCTTGGAGAAGCCTTTGCATTGGTCCCATCTCTAGATGCTGGGGACCTTTACTGACCAAAACGTCATTGGCTCTGGATGAGTTAGCAATCTCTTACAAGAGAAGATTTGATGGCACAAGATAGTGTTCTTCAATCCATTCCTGCTGAGATACTCTAAGAGGAAAACAGAGCAGATTTTCGTGGGTTTATCCTTTAAAAGGCAATTTTAAAAACGTGTCCACAACTGTTAAAAGTCATGTGCATAATTGGAGGAACAGCAGTCCAGTGGCAGTAAGACCCACAAATTACCCTGAAGCTTTTCTGTCTTCATGCAGATTCTTCCTTGGTCTTCAACCTCTTCTAGGAGGAACCTTTGTGAATTGGGAGTCACGTATATGGATGTTGGGGACCTTAATTGGCCAAAACATCATTGGCTGTGTATGAGTTGCTGAGAATTTAGATCTCACCGTGCTTGAGATTAAAGGATCTTATTGGGTTCTCTGATATATTGTAGAGATGGTTAAGTACTCCAGTCACTCCAAGCATCATTCACCCAATGTATTTTTTAATTAAACACTTTCAGAGTGAAACCTTGAATAAGACCGTTAATGCCATTGTTATCTGCTTATTGAAATGAATATTTTTATTAAACATGTACCTGCCATCTCTTTCTCGCTATCTCTCTCTCACAAACGAATCAGGGTAATGAGTTCCTTTGACTGACATGATGACATTTAGGGCAGCCTTTCCATCAGCAGAGTGGAATGACATTCATTATCACAGTTCTTAATAACTGCCTTTAAATATGAAAGTATATATGTATAAGTATGTATGTTTTTCAAGGAGTCGGGCAGGAAAATCACTGCATGGTGATTATAGACTGGTGCTCAAAAGACCATAGTCAACAACCGAGATTGAGTAGTACTTTTTGTCTTAATTTTGTATAAATTAGGACCCTATTGTGGCCATACATACTTAAAGAACAAGTAAACCTTTTTTTTTTCTATCTGTAAATTTTCTCTAAACAGCCCCCC